>QPMI01000242.1:7500-123148 GCA_004431415.1 Cyanophora paradoxa | reverse complement strand
CCTGCGCCGCCCCGCCCCGGCCGGCCCGGGGGCCGACGGGGGCGGGCAGGGCGGGGCCTGGTGGCGGTGGTGGACCCCTTCGGGCGGGAGGAGGGCGGCATCTTCCTCGCCGCCTCCTGCCGCCCCTTCTCCTCCCCCGTGCGCCCGCCCCGCAGCCCCTGCCCCCGCCACCGCCCCGGCCGAGGGCGGGGCGGGGCAGGGGGCGGCGGAGCGGTACGTGGCGGAGGTGCTCTTCCCCCCGGTGGCCGTCCCGGGGAGCGCTGGCGGGCCGCCCTCCCCGCTGGACGCCCTCTACAACCGCTTCGAGGCGCACCTCCTCGCCCTCGCCCCGACGCCCCGCCCCCACCGCTCCCTCTCCGCCCGCTCCCTCCGCCCCGGCCCCGCCCCGCCGCACCCCCGCCCCTCCGACTCCTTCCGCTCCGCCCCGACGGCGCCCGCCGCCGCACCGCCCGCCGCTCCGCGCCCCCGCTCCCGCCCTCGCCCCCGAGAGCGCCCCCGGGAGCCCCGCGCCGCCCGAGAAGGCCGCGAGGGCCCCGTGCGCGCCGCCCCGCGCTGCCCCGCCCCGCCGGCCCTGAGCGCCCCGCAGGTGACCCTCCACTCGCTGCCCGAGGAGGAGGCCGAGTGGCGGGCGGGCGGGCGCGGGTGGCGCCGCCGCCGCGCGAGGAGCGGGTGGCGCTGCCGGCGGGGAGGCGGCGGCGCCCGCCCTCGCCGCCCTCGTGCGGCGCCTGGAGGCGGCCAACGGGCGGCTGGCGGCCGCCTACCGGGCCGCCGCGCAGCGGGCCGCGGCGGGCGAGGCGGCCGCCCGCGACGCCGCCCTCCGCCTCGCCGCCCTCGAGCGCCGCCTCCGCCCCCCGGTTCCGCCCCGCACGACGCCCCGCGCCCCGCCCCGGGCCGGGCGGGCGGGGGTGCCGGGGAGCGGGGCCGGGGAGCTGGGGGCGGGGCGGCTGGAGGAGCTGCTGCGGGAGGCGGCGGCGAACGCGGCGCTCTTCGTGGGGGCGGGGACGGCTCGCGGGCCGGGGGCGGGGGCATCGTGCGGCGCGGGGGGGACGTCGGGGCGGCCTCCCCCGTGGAGCTCCCCTACACGCCCCGCCCGCACCCGACCTCGGCCCGCCCCCGCGCCTCCTCTCCCCGGGCCCGCCACCCGGAGGCCCGTCCCGCCAGCCCCGCGCCGCTCCCTGGCCCCTCCCGCTCACCGCCTCGCCCCTGCCCGGCGGGGCGCGGCACGGGACGCCGCCGCGGTACCCGCGACGGGGCCGGGCGTCGGCGCCGGCGGAGCTCGGGGGCGCCGCGCCGCCTCGGACGGCGAGGCCGAGGAGCGCTGCGGCGTCTGCCGGGTGCGCCGCGCGGGCCGGGCCGCGGGGCGGGCGGGGCTGACGCGGGCCCCGGCCGGGCAGGGCCCGCTGGAGGAGGGGCGGGCGGGGGCGAACGTGAACCGCGGGATGCGCCCGTACGAGCACCGCGAGGGGTGCGGAGCCCGCTTCCACCGGGCCTGCGCCGCCCACGTGCGCGCCCGGCCCCGCCCGCCGGCCCGCCCGCTAACGCCCGCTGACGCCCGCCAGGCCGTCGTCCGCCACCAGCTCTGCCCCGCCTGCCGCGCCCCCTGGAGCCTCCCCTGACGCCCCGCCCCACCCCGCGCCGCGCCGCGCCGCCCCGCGCCGCGCCAGCCGGCGGCACAGGCCCTAGGCGGCGAATCACTGAGTCATAACTGAGTGAGTGTGCCTCGGCGGTTTGAAGGCCCTCACAGCCACTGGGCCAGGCGAGCGACAGGCTTCGCCGACAGCGCATGACTAGCGGCGCGAGAGGCAAATGGGGCGATTTATGACTATCGCTGTTACTTGGTAACCATCGGACTAAGACAATCATTGAACGAGACACTTTCTGGTGACACTACTTAGTGTGACTACTATAGGCTACTATTACGTAATTGCTACTTAGCGGTACGAATTCGAATCGAAGCTATTACTTATACGTATACAAAATGCAATCGCAATTAAAGATAGTAATTCAATGATTAGGACGTCGACGCCTTAGCTTTTGATCTGCGATTACGATTACTAAGTTCGACACGAAGTAAGAGCATTTGCCGCACGCGCAGACTGGCCCGCAGCGCATCGATATCTCAATCAATGATTAGAGTAAGATAACGTGCGCGCGCGGACTGCGCGGGGACTGCGGTGGGGAAACATGAAAGCACACTACGACAAAGACGGGATGAAACATTCGAAGTCCGGAGCACGGAGAGGTGCTGAAAACCGCATTCTATCTTCACGATCATTGGATTTCTTCGAAGAAATCAATCTAAACATATCTAGACCCATGAGGGCACTAGGTTATACAGAGATGAAAACGGAGACAAAAAAAACTGTACATAATTATAAGTAGTAAAAGCAAGAAATTACAAGTATCAGGCACAGGATCGGAAGAAACCGATTTCAAAGAAAAGCCCCAAAAATGACGGAAAAAGTGGCGTGTCCGCAGGCGTTCGAACGGAGAGTCAGGCGGCTGGCGGAGTACATAGGCTGGCGGGAGGCGGGGCCCGACAGAATGCAGAGGTGCTGCGGGCGGAGCGCGTGAGGCGGGACGCTCGGGCGATGGGGCTGGGCGCGCGCACCCGGCGGGGGCGGACGGCGACAAGAAGGGGCGGGCGGGGGGCAGTGGCGCCGGGCGGCCGACCGGAGCGGCGATCTGCCGGGGTACCCTTCGAGGCCCCGGGCGGAGTGCGCCTGGGGCGGGGTGAGCCGGCGCGGGGCGGGAGGGGGCGGCGGGGCGGGGCGGGAGGCACCGGCGGGCGACGAGGCGGGGCCCCCACGAGGAGGGCTGGAGGCCCGCCGGCAGCCGCCCCGCCGCCTGCCGGCACGCGTCAGGCGCGCGGCGGGGCGGAGCGGGCGGCGCAGCGGCGCGGGGCGGACTCGGGCAGGAGGCCTGCGCTGTGGCGCACGGCGCGGGCAGCACGGCAGCGCCCGCCCCAGCGCTCCCCGCGACCGCGACCGCAGTGGCCGGCCCTGCGCGGGGCGCGTCAGCGCGCGGCCCGGCGGGGCGGGGCGGCCGGGGCGCGGCGGGGCCGAGGCGTACGGGGGAAGGAGAGGCGGAGGCGGGAGGCGGGGCGGTCCGGGGCATTGTCGTCGAGCAGCAGGGCGGCCAGCGCAATCGCCGGCGTCCCCGCGACCTCTCGCTCCCGCCACCCCCGCCCTGCGCACCCGCCTCGCGATCGCCCGCCGCCGCCGCTCGGGCGGAGGGCAGAGCGCACCGGCCAAGGCGCGCGGCGGAGGCGTGAGAGGGGGCGGCGGGGAGGGGTCTGCGGGCTCTGGAGGGACGCGGGGTGAGGGGTGCGGGGCCCGGGGTGCGCGGGCGCGGACCGCGGAGGATGGCGTCGAGCTCGGCGAGGGCGGCGTCCCCGGCCCCGTCCCCCGCCCCGGCGAGCCCGCCCCTGCGCACGCCGCGGCCGTCACGCGCGGGGTGGCTGGCGGGGGTGCAGGGGGCGGGGGCGGGGCGGACGGTCGGGGCGGGGGCGCTTGCGGGGCGAGCTCCGGGCCGGCTCGAGGGGCCCCGCGTCACGCGCCACCGCCCGCTCCAGCTCCACGGAGAGCGACGCCAGCCCGAGGCCCGCCCCCGCGCCCCCTGCCCCCCCGCATCAATCCCATTGCCGCAGAATCAAATCGCAAGGGCGACGGGGGCGGAGGGGCGGTCACCGGCAGGGGTCCGAGGGAGGCTCTCGGGGAGAGCAGGAAGGAAAAGAGATGGGCGGGGTGCAGATGGGGCGCGCTCGTCGGGGTGTACATGTTGGTGGGGCTTGCAGTTCGCGACGAGGAAGCCGCGGGGGCCGATGAAGTCGAAGCCTTGCTGCGGCTCCAAGTCCAGCGCGTTTGCGTTCGTCGTGCTGAACTCGAAGTGGCGCGAGGAGCGCGCTGCCGCGCCCGTTGCACCGCCCACGCACAAATCATCGCAGGAAGAGGACTCCACAGCTGCAGTTGCATGCGGTGTCCATGGAAAAGGCCGCGCCGTCGAAGTAGTCTGCTGGAGGGATCTGAGAAAAATTGCTGAGCGAGATAGCAATGCACGCCGCACCTGCAAGGGCTTTGCGGCGTCAATGGCGATTGCGTGCCATGCGTTTCCAAGTCGCTGAGATGGGGCGGTGTGCCAGGACGCCGCGAACGCCCCGCTCATTTTAAATTTTGCTGCGCGCGCGTTCACCGTGGCTCATGCATCTGCGGCCAGCTCTCGGGCTCGTTGACTGCGCCGAAGGATATACCCGCGCGCCGCTGCGGCCGCCGCTAGCGCTGCTCCTGTGGGCCTGCTGCTCCAGATGCAGCTGCTGCCAGCCTGCTGGCAGCCTGCTACTGCTGCTGCCGCAGTGCTGCTTCACGATCACTGCAGCTGCAGCTTCAGCAGACTCTGATCGAGAGGGCCGGGGCCCGCGCCGGGGCTTGCCAAAGTTGCCAGTGAGCGCGGCGGCGGCCGGGCGGCGCCGGCGGCCCCGCGCGCATGCATGCATATGCAATTGCTGAGTGCCTGAGTGGCACGTTCCAACGCACCGAGTCACCGACTCACCGGTACCCGGCCGCGGTAAGCTTGCTGAAGTTATATTTTTTTCGCCTCAACCGCGTGATCACATATGCAGCCGTTGCAAACTGGGCCATCATGCAAACCTTAATTAAGCTTGGAACTTAAGCTTCGGGAAATCATATATGTAATATAAATCCCGATTCCCGTTCGAATTCGAATTCGAAGACAGTTTACGTGTACTAGTACTAGCGCAAGACTAGTACTAGTACTCTGCAAGTTGCGCAACAAGTTGCCCACAACCGATCGCGATGAACAGATGCAAATTTTGCAATTGATCATGAAATGCAGACTCTTTGCACAGAGCGCTCTAACTTGGACCCCTCAGGGCCTACGGAAGCTGAGTTTGGGTTTCACTTTGGAGATCGGGCCGCCGGGCCGGGACTCGGGAGTCCGGGGGGACGGGAACCACTGATGCTGGTTGATGCGGAACCGCGCGCGAGTCCGCGACGTCGGCGTGTAGAGGGTGCACGCAATGGGCGCGGAGGAAAGGGGGGTGGGAGCTCGAGGGGGTGGGTGGGTGGGGGGTGGGGGTGGGGTGGGGGAGGGGGTGGGGAGGGTTCTGGTGCTAGCGCTGGCGCACCAGCAGAGAAGGGAGCCGGGGGACGGGGTGGGGCAGGGGTCCAGGTTGGGTCGGGGGGCGGGCGGGGAGGGGGCGCGGGTGCGGGGGCTCAGTAGCGGACGGATCCGGCGGGGTTGAGAGTGTTGAGGGCGGAGGAGAGGGCCATGCCGTAGGTGAGCATTGTCCAGTGGACGAGGAGGCAGAGGGCGGCGGCGCGGTTGCGGCGGCCGAACTCGTAGAGCATGTACGAGACGGTGAGCCACGCGAAGACGACCACCGCGAGCGCCCCCCCGAGGCTCTTCGCCCCGAAGAAGACGTCCGCCCACAGCGCCCCGAACGCGATCTGGCGCCCCCTCAGCCGCCCCCGGGCGGCGGGATGGCGCGGGGGGGCGGGGCGGGCCTGGACGAGGTAGAGGACGGTGGGGAGGAGGGAGCGGAAGACGCCGCCGTCCTGCCAGAGGAGCCACATGCCGAGGGCGGCGGCGAAGTGCATGACGAGGTAGCAGGGGATGAACCAGCTGGTGGGGAGGACCCAGCGGGGCTTGGCGAGAACGGCCCACCAGCGCTCGATGTGGTTCCACTTGCCGACCTCGGACTGGGAGCCGAAGGGGAGGAGGACGCCGAAGTAGGTGACCCCCACCCAGAGCAGCAGGCCCAGCCACAGCGCCACCGGCCGCGACCGGTACGTCTTCGTGGTGTACTGGAACCCTGGCCCGCCCCGCGTCAGCCCGGCCCCTCCGCCCCAGCGCCGCCCCGGGGCGCTGCGCCGCACCGGCCTCCCAGGTGGAGCCGCCCGACTCGACGGACATGTACGGGCGGAAGACGAGCTTGTTGATGCGGAAGAGCGCCCGCACCCGCTGCCACAGCGACGCCTTCTTCATCTGCACGACGTCGTCCACGTCCACCTCCTCCTTGCTCTCCTGCTGCATCTGCTCGATCTGCTCCTGCTGCACCAGCCTCCTCGACTTGCCCGCGGCGTTGATGTCGTTTTCGTCCTCCGGTACTATCGAGCGCCTTTGTGTAACCGCTCTGGAGCGCATAGATATGCCGCCGAGGTTCGGCCCGCCACGCATAGACACGCCGCCGAGGTTCGCATCCGTCGAAGATAGCAGCGGCGCGTCCATCCTCCCCCCCGGCTGCGCTCAGCTGTAGCTCTGTCCGCGCTCAAAGCGCGCTGATAAGCGGCTGATAAGCGCTGTATCTGAGGCGCTATAATGAGCAATCGCAGTCGTTAAGGGTCAGCCAGGGACACTTTGAGCTGTCAGCTGGAGCTAGACGGGTACGCGTGCTGCCACCTGCGCTCGTCTAGCTGCTCGAGCTCAACTCAAGCGAGCACGATACAAACAAGTTCAACACTCTGCCCCGCCCCGCCCCACACGTCGCCGCGCCGCGCCCCGGCCGCGGGGCGTGGGTCGCGATCGGGCGCGGCGGACCGGCCTGCAGCTGGGCCTTCCGAAGTTCGCGGCGGCCGCGCGCTGCGAGCACTCCGCTGCACTCGGACTGCACTCCGCACCGCTACACTCCGCCCCAGAGAACAGGATCCGGAGCGTCAAGCCTTGAAGCTTGTCAAGGTGAGGGGGGGTATCAAGCCCGGCCCCGGGCCCCGTCCCTAGCTATAGCTATAGGCCTATTTTCCAGCGTTTCAGCGCGCGGCGGTTAACGTTGCGTTAACGTTTCAGCGCGTTTAAAAGCGTGCGCAAGGAGTGCGAGCTCGGCATTCTGCGTTGGGCGAAGGCATTCTGCATGCAGCTCGGCGGCGCCGGTGCGTGGCGCCGGCGCTGCGCACTGCGGCATGCGTCCTCGGGCGCTGTCGACGTCATCCTCGAGCTCGCGAGCGAGGTGCGACCGGGGCCGGGGGCCACTCGGCACGCAAGGGTACGCACTCAAGTGAGAGGGTACAGACTTGTGCCAAGGGTACTACGGTACATGATGCGGGCCGGGCCCGTACCGAGAATCGGCGCCGCCGCGCCGGCGCCGCGCGCGCGTGATCACAGCCTGTGCACGTGTGATCGATGCGGCGGCGGCGGCGCTTCGATATCGATCGCGGGGCCGACGCGTACGTATACGCGGGCGCCGGCCCCCGGATTCGCGGCGGCGGCGGCGCTTCTCGGAGGTTTTTGACTTAAAGCCGCCAATCGATATCGTTGAACGTCGACGTCGTCGCGTGCGAGGCATATGGAACTTTTCTAGTACTCGAAGGTCGAGATTCGAAGCCAGCGCATGCGCAGCGTCCGATCGAGCTCGGACTCTAGCCTCGGACCCAGTGATGGTATTATTAATTCTTGGCAAATCGAGACTGCTATTGATAATCTTTAGCACCATTATTTTATATTATAATTATGGCACCGTATGTTATCGATAACCATCCCCACACGCGCCATAGAAACCCCGCTCGGACAGAGCAGAAACGTCGCCAAACTGTTCAGAACGCTCTCTTATCCACTATCCAAAGCAATTAAACACTGCTGACCACCTCATAGAAGTCTACATGGGCACTGCGGCAGAAAGACGAGGGGTTGTCTTCCGGCATCCGTCGCATCAGAGCCTGCTGGCTGTTTCCTGGTGTCTGACAGCATTTTTAAACGTTCTGCTGTCATTCTTAATCGTTTCTGCGCGTTGTTGCGCGAGGAAAACGGGAGCTTTGCACCGTACCCCCATTTATTAGCGGTGCTATCGATAACCCCTGGAATTCGGCACCACTATCAATAATCAAAATACCTGGGTTAAAATAATGGTTGCTAAAATATGTTATCAATTACCCAGCCATCACTGCTCGGACCGGAGACTCAGCCTCGGAGGTAGTTTAATAATCTATGAATCATTCAATCACTGCTCGCGAAGCCCCTGCAAAGCCCGGCTGGTCAACTGGAAAAAAAGTCCAAATTGCAACAGCATCCGGCAGCAGCGCCTCTCGCCGACAGCAGCGCCCTGCGGTGCTCGCCGACACGCTCCTAGTCCCCGGTAGCATGGTGGCAGCACCTATGACGGCTTTGCGCTAGCTCCCGGCGCGCGACCCATCTCGCGTGCGCCGTCTTGCGACTTCCGCGCAGCCAGGTCGCTCGCAGCGCAACCAACGTTCTCAGCGTGTTAGATAAGGTCGGGATCGCACCTTGCCGCGTCCCCGGTCGAGCCGTGTGAGCTTCGGACCGTCGGCAGGCGACGAGCACCTTCGGCCGCCCGCGGGGCCGGCCGGCCGCCCGCCGCGCGCCTCGTATCAATCCTGCCGCTCATAGATAGTGCAGGCATCACTAATGAGTGCGTGGTGAAGCCCTGCGCGCCCCCCCTCGCACACTCCGCGCCCTGACCGACCCGCCGCTCGCAGGCCCTGCGCCGCCGAGGCATCTTTCGCCGTCGCGGAGGCCGCTCACCGCTCGCCCGCATCGCTTAGGCCCGGGAACGCGCCGCCTGCGTGTCCTGCCGCGCCTCAGGCAGATGCGCGCTCGTGTGCAATCAAGCATGTCATGCGGTTCCAGATGGCATGGCTGCGACGGCGGGGCGGTGCGGGCTGAGATGTCTAGGGCCATGAGGGACATCTAGAGCACGCGCAGAGCCCGCGTACGGGCGGCGGCACGCACCCCCGCCGCCAGCGGCACCTGCTCCAGTGGGGGGGTGGCACCTGGCAGATTCGATTTCGCTGCTTACTGCGAGGGCCGCCGGGCCGACGCTAACGCAGATCGATGCAAAATTTAAAAGAGCATGCGCAGCTGGAGCGCGGCCCCGGCGCATGCATCCGCAGCGGAGATCGCCCGCTTCTCCAGAAGGCTTGGGGTGGGGGCACCTGCGCGATTTGATTTCGCTCCACACAGCAAGGGTTCGCTGGGCCGCCGCTAGCGCAGATCGATGCACACCTTGATAGAGCATGTGCGTATGCATCGCGGCCCGGAGGGGTGCATCCTTAGCGGAGATCGCTTGATCACAGTCAGTGAGGTAGTGAGAGCTAGTGAGTTTCTGGGCGACGGGCTGGCCCCAGCGGCCCGCTCTTTGAGCCACAATCATTATCACATGTAGTTATATCACTGCTCCAAGAGAGAGAACGCGGGGCGGAGGGGGCCGCAGCCCGGGAGGGCCGCAGAGGAGGGGGGGATGCAGCCCCGCTCAGGGGTTGGTGCAGCTTAGCTGCCCCTTCGAATCCAGCCGCCGGCTGCTGCCGCCTACGCCGCGCGAAGCCGCACCACTCTGCGCGAGAGCCGCGGGCGGCGGCATCAGCGGGCGCACTGGGCGGGAGCGTGCGGCGCGCGCGGGCAGCTGCAGGCGCACCGATCTCCAAGAGCGCTCGCGGCTCCCGTTGCTGCTGCCGGCGCTCAGGCGCTTCTATCGAGAACGAAAGCTCCTTTTCGGCTCCTTTTGCTGCGCGACAACCGTTCAGCGGCGCGGTGGCGGGCCGGCGCGGTGGCGGGCAAGCGCGGGGCCCTCGCCTCGTTCTCGGCGGTCGATCCTGACCTTCCTGGACGATTAGGCGGCTTCACCGGCGGTTCTAGACGGTCGGAAAGTCGGCGCGGATGCGTCTGAGACGAAGCGAGCGGCGAGCGATGCGCACCAGCGTGACCGGGAGCCGCCCCCGGGGCGTCGGAGCTGGGCGAGTCGACCGCGCTAGCTGCGAAGTGCGGGGGGTCGGCCAGACTTCTCAAAAGCCCACGGGCGACGCTCGGTTCCCCAGGGCACGGTTGGTCAAGAAAGGTAGAGAAGCGCATGACGCACACGACTGGTTTCACTCGCACCACCACCTTTTCGTTCATCCGAGCAATCTCAAACCGCGTGAGAGGCGGAGCAGGCGTTCGCAGCTCCGGTTGCGTGGGCGCTCTTCTCCGCGTTCCGAGAGCGGTAGAAGGCATTCTTAGACGGTTGACGATGCTCCGGCACCACCTCGTCGTCCAACGAAGGCGCGGTCTCTGCCGAGTCGCTCAAACGCCACCGAGCGGGCGCTCACGGTGCTGCTACGAGCTCTCTAGTGCTGTATGTGCTGGCGCGACGGGCGTGCTGTGCTTGCCGGCTCGCCGCCGGTGCCTGGTGAGAGAGTTCCCGGGTACAGGACGAATCGACTCGGCGGGGGGGGCAAATGCAAAAGTTTGTATGGGCTTCGCGAGCAGTGATTGTAATTCGCAGTAATAAGGCTCTGTCTAAATTGTTTATCTAAATTATCTTTCAACTAAAGCATCAAGTAAATTCAAATCCCACATCGTGGCACACTACTATCCTGTCTCATACAAATTTGCTGGCCGTCCATGTGCCACTCCGTTAATTTGTAAACTGTCTCCCAGCGAATGGGGTGCGGTCTCTTGAAATTAATAATTTTCAAATTTCGACTTGGATGACCAATGTGATTTGCGCTTTCTATTTTTTTCCGGGAAAATGCTTTTCGATGCTTTTCGAGGTGCTGTTACTGCCCATTAGAGACCTCTCATAGGAAAACCGCCTCGGCCATCGTGCTCCCCAGGGTCGAAAACGGGTACCTAGGTCCAAAAATTTTGCCCTGAATCGCAGTTTGAATCCACTGACAAGACATGTACAGGCACAGACCTAAGGGCCTCTCCTTTCCCCAAGGCCGACACGTAGTGTGTGCTGTACCCAGGGATGTAAAAATTATTGGGGGTCCCCCGAGGGTCCAAAAATTATGGCGATAATTTTTGCCTTGTATGTACATGTATAATTTATGGAAAATTATGGGAAAAATTATGCCATACAAAGCGGAAAAGTTTCGTCGCTCAGCCTTGTTTTGCGCTGAGCGGGATGCGCTAAGCAGTTGGCTAGGCCCAGAGGCGCCCCAAGCAGAGAGGGACAGGCCCGTACAGCACCGTAGGGCGACGGCAAGCGGGTGCCATTACGTACACAGCAGGCGCAGAGCCAGCGTAAGACAGAGAGAACAAGGACAGACAGCAAGCGAGCGCCGCGCAGGGCAAGCGAGGGCCCGGCCCAGGGCTAAAATAAGCGGGCCAGTTGGCAACAACGTGGCACCAGGAATAGCAGGCTACAAAGGGTACAAGGCAAGGCAAGCTGCCGGCTTAGAGCCGACGACCAGGGCTAGCTGGGAGTCGGAAAGTGGGCAGCACACGCTTCCCGCTACAAAAAGCCGTCCTCGGCGCTACGAGCTAAAGGCTGAACTAAAGCGACGTAGGCGAGGCTGAACGGACTACAAGCCAAAAGCCGGCTACCGTCCCTGCACAGAAAGCCGTCCTCGGCGCCACAGCGGGCGGGCCAGAGGGGCAAATAAAAATCCATCAGGCCGTCGGCACCAGTATGAGGAACTGGGCCCAACAAGGAAAGTTGGGTGAGGGACCCACGACCTGACGCCAGCTGCAGAGCGCGCGGAGCGCCGCCAGCCAACCGGGGGCAAACCCTCTAAATCCCGCCGGAAGGGAAAACGAGTGCTAGCGCTAGCACTAAGCTCGAATTCGAAGCCGGCGCCGCGCCACACGAGCCGCCGGGCCGCGGCGGCGCCGGGTCGAAAGTTCCACAGTGTAGAAGGTACTTGACGTAGAGTGTAGTAGTGTAGGACCGCAGGCTCGATCAGCAGAGCCGCAGCGGCAGAGTACGCGTTGCGGGCCAAGCTCGGCGCAGCTTGCCGCATTGCGTTGCCAAGTGACTCGGCCGGCGGAGTCACAAGGCGGGGCGATCGGACAGCACAGTAGCGTGTGCAGCCGCGTACGCGTAGAGCAGGCAAGCCATGAAGAGTAGAGGCGGCGAGCCAGTCGTACGGGGTCAGGCTCCGCAGCAGCAGCAGGCCACTGGTCGCATCATACAGACCCATCGCCAGGGATCCTCCACGATCGGACGGGATGGCAAACCACGGATACAGCCATCGAGTCCGCCGGCGTACGCAGATGCAGCGCGTAGCCAGGGCTTAGGCAGGCCACCATCGCGGGACAGGAGACAGCATCAGCGCGGCCCGGAATGATCATCGGTGCTCGCGTGATAGTCGTAGGCAAGACGTATGGACCTCTCAGCAGCGGAGAGTCGCAAGCGGAGGCTTGGTCGGAATCACCCGGACTAGAGCGCCGGTGCGTGCTGGCTTGGTCAGCGTGGAATCACCCACAGCTAAGCAGACCGAAACAGCGCTGGCGTCCAGCTGGAATCACCCAGCTGCCAGGTTCAACCGATGCACGGGAATCACCCGACGGGCCGACGCAGTCGACGCGCGAACGTGAAGACTGGTCGCGGGGCATCACCCAGTGCTGCTTGCTGACGCTCCTCAACAGACAGGTCCGCTGTCCGCCGTCCAACTTTAGCTATGGCTGCTCACGTCGTCGTAGGACGTTCCAGAGCGCATCCTTTACGCTTCTGTTGACCTTCGCCCGCTGGACAGGCCTCGGTCAGACCTCCGCCCGCTGAACAGGCCTCGGTCGCTGATCAAACGCCCACGACAGGAAAGAACGACAGTCCGCACACGCTGGAGATGTGCGTGAAGCGACTGACATCTGGCTTGACGAGCTGGACGTCCCGGAGAAGGGCAGCTACGTCGTCGGAGCCAGGGCAAGGTCTTGGCATCTTGTCTGCCTTCTCGGTGCGACAGCGCGGGCTGCATCAGCGTCTGTTCTTGAGCGCAGCCACGGCACGTTTAGATGACTGTGAGCGCATGCGGCTCAATAGACGGGCTGGCGGACGCTTCCCACTACAGAAAGAGTGGTGCGCCAGGTCCGTAAGCAAGAAAAGGCGCGCGCAGTGGCGGGTAGTAAAACATGAACCATGCGGTTCGTAAAGCTGTGCTCTGCAGCATAGGCGCTTCCCACTACAAGAGAGTGGAGGCCGTACGCGCAAGCCGAGGCAAACGATGGCGTGCTTGTCCAGGGGTTCGGGCAAGAGCGCAGCGTTCGTCCCCAGGCATACGAGCTAAAAAGTCGAAGCCCAACGCAGCAGCCCCCATGCGCTGAGCGGGATGCGCTAAGCAGTTGGCTAGGCCCAGAGGCGCCCCAAGCAGAGAGGGACAGGCCCGTACAGCACCGTAGGGCGACGGCAAGCGGGTGCCATTACGTACACAGCAGGCGCAGAGCCAGCGTAAGACAGAGAGAACAAGGACAGACAGCAAGCGAGCGCCGCGCAGGGCAAGCGAGGGCCCGGCCCAGGGCTAAAATAAGCGGGCCAGTTGGCAACAACGTGGCACCAGGAATAGCAGGCTACAAAGGGTACAAGGCAAGGCAAGCTGCCGGCTTAGAGCCGACGACCAGGGCTAGCTGGGAGTCGGAAAGTGGGCAGCACAGTTTCGTTGCTCAGAAGCATTATATGCATGTTAGAGTGCTTTATTGACTCTCAGAGATATGTCCTGAGCCGCTAATGACGCTCTGGAGCAAGGATGGCTGGGTGACAGAGGGGGGGTAGGGGCTCTTAGAGGGGGGAAGAGGCGCCGACGCACCTCGCATTCAGCACCCGCAAAGCAGCCTTATCTACTTTCAATACACTGTACATCTATCTTATAACGTTTAGAGGCGCCAGGGGGGTGCCCTCTAAAAATTTTCTATAAATTATGGATGGCCGAAACGGGGGGCAAACGGAGATTCCGGTACCCCCGGGAATTTCAGGTCGATCCGTCGGAAGCCTTTCCTGAGCCTTCAGACGACCGCCGCCGCGGGAAACTCGTGGGAATAGTCTTAGGAGCACTAGGGCTAGCTGTTCGGCCATCCAGGTCCCAAAGAGATGACAAAGGTTTGAACGCTTCCCGCTCCGCCTCCCTGCGCACGCAGAAGCGCGCGGAAGTACGCATACGCACATGTACACGTTGGCTAACCCTCCGGCAAAGCGCGTGAACGCCGCACGTCGCTCCGGAGCACCGCAGGTTGACTGCGGCTGCGGCCGGCTGCCCTTCAAGGGCATGCACATGTGTCCTGCTGTTCTTTGCGGCTGCGGCCGGTTGTGTCTGCGGCTTCGGCCGGCGGTGCCTCTCGGGAATTCGGCGATCCCGGTCGAGAATGAACGCATCCTGGATGCGTGCGGACCCCGAGCATCATTCCAAGATGCATGCGACGGTTTCCGAGCTGATTCCCGGCCCTCGCGCGACGGGATCGAATTCTGCAGATTTGATCTCCTCCCGCAGTCGCCCGTCCTTCTGGCGCCCCTCTTCTGGCCAGCTGCAGGCAACAAGCTTTCTTCATGCGGGAACTTGCTTGCGGTCACCCTGCTCTCGGACTCGCCGCGCGCTCTCGCCAATTTGAATGTCTATGGGAATGCATGCGCAGCTGCAGAGCCCGAGCTATGCCAAGTCTCCAGAGTAGTGCCGAAGCTGAGCACAGGCCGGCGAGTCCGGTATGTGCAAGCGTGTGTCTGCGACCCAACTAGCGCCCCCGTCGCTAGACCACAGTGAAAGGAAAGAAGAACCAAAGTAAGATAGAGAAGGGCAAGAAAGCGCAGGCTCCAAAGCCTGCAGTTGCAAGGCCTGCATCCGAGTACAGGCTTAAAGACATCTTTCCCGATATCGAGTTTCCTGAAGGCGGGGATTCTATCGGGGCGTCTCCGTCCATTGCAAAAGACAAAGTGAAAGGAGTCATTAGAGCGATGACCTTCAACACGAGAGGGTCGAACGCTGCCAAACTGCAGCAAATGGAAGAATTCTGCCGGCGCTGGGACGTGGATATTGCGGGAGCGCAAGAGCTGTCAATGACTAGGCCCCAGATGGCAGCCGCACTTCGATCGGATGGGGAGGACCCGCTCCAGCCGGAAGGCGCAATCACGCACGGGAAGCTGCTGTACACGCTGAAGTCAGGCGATGGAACGCGGGGAAGCGGCGCGGCGCTCTGGGTGGCGCCGCAGTGGGTCAAGCACCTGACGAAGAAGTACGAAGTGCCGGGCCGGCTGATCGGCTTCGAGCTCCGGTTCCAAGGGAACATCCAGCTATTCGTGGCAAGCGTGTACATGCCCGCGACCGTGAGCAAGGCTGCGCACCGCCAGGATCAGGAGAAGATCGTCGAGGAGCTGACAAAGATGCACGGCGACTTCAGCGCTCGGCAGCACGCGCACCTGATACTGCTGGGAGACTGGAACTCCGTAGCGATCCCCGAACTGTCGCGGATCCGCAACGGGACCATGGTCCCGAGCAGGACGGCGGAGAGGAAATGGTGGAACACGTTCACAGATTCATGGGACCTGCGCGATACAGCGCTTCAGCACTCCCACGATCATGATAATGGGACCTGGCGCTCGGCGCGCGAGGTTACGCACCGCACACCGCACGGTGCGAAGCAGGGCCCGGCGGCCGAGGCAGACCCGCCGCAGCCTGCCGGCGCCGTCGAGTCAGAAGGAACGGAACACGCAGAAGAGGAAGCCCCCGCGAATCTGCCGAAGGACGCACTCTGGCACGCGGCGCGCATCGATGCGGTGGTGGTGTCGAAGGCGCTCGATGAGGCGCTCCTCAGCGTGCACGCCTGCCCGGCTTGGGTCGATGCGCCACACGACTCGGATCACTTCCCGGTGCTCGCGGACTTCGACCTGGAGCGCGCCGGGCTGATCGCGCCGGTGGGACCGATGCTCACCCCGAAGCCAGGTCCGCCGGTCTTCGACCCAGACGGCCTGAAGCGGACACTGAAGCAGAAGGATGAGCTGAAGCGAGAGCTTAACAAAAAGCTCGGGGAAGCACTGGGGTCGGACCTGGAGTCGGTCGGCCAGGGAACGCCGGAGGAGCGCCTCGACCGCCTGGCCCGAATCCACGCTGCGAGCGCCACACTTGTTCAGGAGGTGGCAAAGGAGCATCTATGCATGAGGCGCCGGGGCGGGAAGCCGACCAAGCCGCGCAACCTGCCGTGGCAGGCGAAGGTGGACTCCAAGGTCGCCCGCATATTGGCAGCCTGGAACAAGGAACCCAGCGGGGTTCCGTCGGAGCAGACGATCCTGGCAGTAGAAAAGCTGCAGAGCTACGTGACGGACAAGGAAGGTCTGCGGCCTTTCCCGCTGAGGCCGGCTGAAAGGCGGGCTCGTGCACAAGGCTCGTGGCCCCAAAGCCAGGGCCAGGACGACACACGTAACTCCCAAAGCTCGAGCGGATCTCGATCTCCGCCACCAGCTGCAGGCGGTACCCCAGCTTCGCCCCCCCCGTCCCAGTCCTCCCCCCCATCGTCGCCGAATTCGACTTCGAATTCGAATTCAACCTCGAATTCGGACGTTGAAGTTGACAAGATTAATGACTGGGCCGCTGCGCGCCGGCGGCAGCTGAAAGAAGATTGGGCGACCTTCTTTAGAGAGCTCAAGACATGGCAGAACCGAACGCGGCACGATCTGCAGAGGATCCGCCGGGCGTTGCAGGCAGGCGAAATAGAGAAGGCCCTCAAAAACAGGCTAGACAACTTCATGGATGGGCGCCGACTAGGCTCCTACATCGCCTCGGTCCTAGAGAAGCCCCGAAACAGGCCGATCATGCATATCACTCGGGTGTCAGGAGACGGAAAGACGTATGAGATCTACAACGAGCCTGCCGAAGTGAAGCGGCTGCTGAAAGAGCACTGGCGAGCCTGGTGCAAGCGCCGGCAACCCCGAGTGGGGGGCACGGTGGATACACTGCCTGAAAGCAAGCTGAAGGATAGCGCGGGGAGGGCACTGCTCGATTTCTGGAAGCTCGAATATGAGCCGAAAGACTACGTTGACCCCGCCAAATACGAGCGGGACATGGCCGAACCGAGCGAACAGGAGCTCGGAGAGTACATTAAGACGCTGGGGAACACGGCGGCAGGGCCATCTAACTTCTCGTACGCTATGGTGAAGTTCCTGTGGGCGGAAGTGCCCAAGAAAAAGGAGGAAGGCGAGGGCAAAGGGGCAGGGGGCGCGGCCCCCGCCCGCCCCGAACAGGAGGATGGGGGCCCCGATGAGGCTGCCGAGGGCGAGCCGGTCCACTGGGGCCGGAAGCTGCTGCTCTCGCTGGTGGCGGAGGCGATCCGCCTGCGGGACCTGCCGGACGCCATGTGTCAGGGCAACATCCTTGGCATCACGAAGCAAGGGGAATGGGACGGAGACATCGATAACAACCTGCGGCCGATTACCCTCCAGGAGGTCGCCCTGAAGCTCACCACGGGCCTCCTGAACGCGCGCCTGTCCCGGACCATACATGAGAACGGGTTCCTGAGGGGCGCCAACTACGGCTTCAGACCTGGTTGCTCGACGGATGACGCCCTCCACGTCTTTAATGCAGTCCTCGAGGACGCGAAGCAGTACAAGAAGCCCGTCTACGTCCTGCTGCAGGATATCAGGCGCGCGTATGATTCCGTCTCGTGGGAGAGCATGGAGCTCTCGATGCGGAGGCTGCGCGTACCGGAGGGTTACATCGAGCTCCACAGGAACATATTCCGACGCCGTCGGGCCAGGGCGATCTCGGGGCACGGCCTCTCGGACGAGTTCGAGCTCGAGTGCGGGCTGCCGCAGGGCGGCGTCGAGTCGCCGCTGCACTGGCTGATCTTCTACGATGCGCTCCTCTGCGCGCAAGTGCGGATGGATCAGCACGAGCGAGAGTGCGGCAAGAAGGTGGCGAAAACGATAGAGCAATATGCTCACCCTGAGACGGCGGAGGAGCCGGGTACAGCGTACGTAATGGGGAACCCGAGAGAGACAGACGCCGCGGAACGCGCGGCCCGGGCCCGCGTCAGCGGCGTGGCGTACGCCGACGACACGAAGTGGATGAGCGGCAGCCTGCGGGGGCTGCAGGCCCAGGCCGACGTGGCCGGCGAATTCTTCCGCCTGCACGATATCGAGGTCAACGCGAAGAAGACGATCTTCACGTGGAACAACGCACGCCGCGAGACTGAGAGCAAACCGGGGGCCCACCCCGCCGCGAAGAAGAAGGAGAAGCGGCCCTCCCCGCCGAAGATTAACGGTACCCCCGTCGGGCTCGTCCGCCAGCCCCACGAGCACTTCAAGCTCCTCGGGGTGCATATGAGCGCGAACCTGAACTGGGATCGTCAGTGGCAGTACATCTGCGATCAGGCGCGAGGAGCCGTGGCGCTGATAGAGCGTAAAAAGCTCACCGCGAACGAGGCCTGCTACCTTGTCGAGGCCGTAGTCCAGGCCCGAATCGCGTACGGCTTGAAGCTCATGACCCTGAGCGAGGGTCAGTGCCAGGAGCTAGATCGCATCTGGCTAAGGGTGGTCAAGCACCACGCGAATCTCGCCGCCTCGACGACGAATTACGTGATCTGGAGCCACGGGGGGTACAGCCTAAAAAGGACCGAGCACCTGCAGGCCGAGGCTCAGATCGCGGAGGCACAGATCCGCCTCTGCGCACCCGAGGGCTCGCTGCTCGCCCAGGCGGTCCGGCACCGAGTGCGCGCGCTGCAGGAGGACCTCGGCGTGCCGCTGCTCCCGACCGAGTTCCTGAATGCGCCCGTCTCCAGCGGACTGGCCCGCGGGAACTCCCTGGCTGCGATCATGCCGCAGATGCAGCGGCGTAAGTACAGGCTGGTGTCGAACCACGCGCGCTACGCGGCGTTCCGCACCATGCCCGGGACGACGCCTTGGCCTGATCCGGAGCGGCTCGACCGACGCTACGTCGTCGCGACGCACATACCGAGCTCGATCTTTGGAGTAGCGGCCCCGCGCTGTACAAGGCGGGCGCAGTGACGATGGATGCGGTGACCGCTGCGGACGGCGAGACCGTGCGCACCTGGCGAGACTTGCAGACGCAGGCCCCAAGGATACGCTGCAGCAGAGCGAGCCTGCGTGGTGGCGAGAGTTGGTGGGCGCGCTCACGGTAGACGGAAAGAAGCTGCGGCACCCGATGCGAAGGGCGGGCACGCGCGCGTCGGCCATGGCCTCGCTCCCCGGCGGGGCCCGCAAGGTCAAGTGGACGCCGGGGACTTTCGTAGCCGTCTTCGAGGCGGAGGCGCTCCACGATGAAGCTGCATTGCCCTACGTGGGCCGGGTAGTCAGAGGGAGGGCGCCGGAGGGCAGCATCGTTGCGTTCGAATACCTGCTTGAGCACTGGGTGCCGATACCGAGCGGCGCGGACCCCGAAGCCGACGGGAGCGAGCCCGGACTCTACTGCCGGTGCGACGGTCACTGCAGGCACGAGAAGGTGAAGGGGCGCCCGGAAACGTACACGGCAGTCCCGGCTCCGGAAAGATGTACTGGCACCACGACGAGCGGTGTAAGCACCCGATCCCGGCACGCTGCCCGGAAATGAGTCAGTGCGACGGCCCTTGGACAAACGGTGAGGGTTGGTGGGAGGAAGAGGACACCCTCCTGAGCTTGGGCGGCGAACCCGAGACGTATCTAGTCGCCGGAGAGAGCCGGGAGACGAAGTCGCGACGAGGGCGCAAGGGGCCGCTGGGCGGATGACGCTCGAGTACTACGATCCCGGACTGAATGAAGACGAGAGACGCCAGCAGCTCCTCCGCCAGGCCCGCGTGAAGGCGGTCCAGGACGAGGACCCACGTTTCCTCCGCGAGGAGCTGAGCCCCGAGGCCGAGGAGGACCTGCGCGTAGCCTTGGACGCGGCGGCCGCGGCGGCGCCGAGCACGGAGCCGAGGGACGAGGCCCGCCCCGTGTCGAAATCTGCGGAACGGCGCGACCTTTACTACACGGGCGGGGGGCCCAAGACATGGACACGCGATCTGCAGCACGGCGGGACCGAAAACTTTTACTGGCAGCACCTGCTGGAAGTGTGGCCCAAGGCAGAGACGGAACAACTCGCTCGGTACGCCGAGACGGAAGGAAAGCTGAACATCTGGACGGACGGGAGCCTGGGGGCCGGTCAGACAGCGGATGCCCGAGCGGGGTTTGGAATAGTGATTCCGGCCCGCGCACCGGATGTTGCGCCCCTCAATCCGGAAGGAGAGGAGTCCACGCTGTACGGCCGGCTCCGCGGCCTCCAGGAGATCAACAAGGCAGAGCTCCAGGCGGCGATCGTCGCCGACGTGCTCGCGCCTACAGGTCTGCGGCTGCACACGGACAGTCAGAACGTCTGCACGTGGTACAAACAGTTCGTTCAGAATGCGCACCACAAGCACGCGCGCGACTACGTCCGCCACCCGTGCAGCGCCGAGCTCTACGCTTGGTCCAGATTCCGGGCCATCCTGGCGAAGCGTGAGCACAGCCGGGAAATCGAGCTAGTCAAGGTCAAAGCGCACGGCACTGATGAGATGAACAACCGTGCCGACGCCGCCGCGAAGCTCGCCAGGGAGCTCGACCAGCCGGAGATCGATGAGGGCATCTTCCTGCCGCCGGAGTTCAGCATGCCGGCGGTCCTGACGATCGAGGGGTCGGACGGAGCCGCGAGGCGGGTCGAAGGCGATCCCCGGAGGCACGCCGCAGTGCTGCATGCGCATCATACGCACTTCGCCTGGTCGAATCAGGCGCAGGCAGGCCAGTGGCTGCGGGAGCCGGTCGATCACGGCGCTGTGTACGATCAGATGGCGATGGGACCCCGCCGCGTCGGGGTGAGCCGGGAAAGCAACTGCTACCGGGGTACGCATGTGAAACTGGTGCTGGGTACCGTGGCGACGGCCCTGGTCCGCAAGCGGGACGCGCCAGAGCTGTACAGCGAGGTGAACCCAAACGGGCTGTGCGTGCTCTGCGGCACACGGCAGCAAGACATTGCCGGCCGCCCAGGCTAGTCGCTGGTACGGAGGAGACGCTCGAGCACATGCTCACGTGCCTCAGCGCGGTAGCGGTGGAAGCGCGCGCTGCGGCAGAAGCAAGCATATCAGCTGTTGTAAGCGGTGCGCTCGCGAAGCCGCTCCAGCGGTCGCTCCCGCAAGCGCTCTGCAACTCGCTCAAGGTGACGCGCGTGAACGAGCCGACGCTCACGCCGCTAGAACGTCGAACACAGATCTGTGTGCTCCGTGGATTGCCGCCTGCGGGCCTCACCGACATGGTCCGGGAGACGATCCCGGACGAGAAGCTGGCGGCCAAGGTCACGCGGAAGCTGACGACGGCGATAGGCGAGCAGGCCCACAAGACGTGGGCCGCCCGCTGCAAGGCCTACGCTGAGTGGGAGAAAGCGTGCGGGATCACGAAGGTGATGAAAGAGCGCCGCGCGAAGCGAAGACGCACCGAGGCGCGCGTCCGCGAGGCGGCAGGCGAGTCTGATCAATCCGCGGCAGGGCCATCCCGGCAGCGCCGAGGCCAGCCGACCAAGGAGCGGTGCACAGAACGGTGCGCCGCGTGCCACGCGCTAATGTCCAGGCACCGCGGCGGTGGGGAAAACCTGGAATACGCATCGCTGAACTGTCCCCCGGAGGACTACGGGATTCGCGTACCCCGACCTGGAGAGAAAGTAGGTGGCGGGCTCCTGCCCGCTGGGCGCCTCTCCGGCTGCCGCGAATCGCCTCGGCGGCGCCTCCATCCCTCCTTTAGCTGGTTAGCCGCGCGTCCGTTAGGAATCCGCTCCGTGGGTCGGTTCGGCGAGCCACTCCAGCGGACACCAGCGGCGGCTTTAGCAGCTGCTCTCTCGTTCAGCCCAAGCACTTCTCTGCGGTAGCGATCGGCCGCCCGCGGCTATGGGGTCGGCGACCTGCGCTGCGCCCGCGCAGATGATCGTCGGTCGTGTGAGTGCACGCCCGCGTCGCGGCCGTGGGCGTCGCGGCCGCACAGATGCTTGGATTCCTGGCGAGGCGATGTGCTTCTGAGCACTCGGGCGGCCCGGGGCCTCCCAACCCCGCCGCAGCGGATTCCGCGTGCGCACGCGCGCCAGCTGGAGGAGGTATCTCTCGGCCGAGGAGCACAGCTTGCTGGTCTCGGCTGGCGACGCTGTGCGCCCGCCGGTTTTCACCCGGGCTCTCACGGGCTCCGGTTTCCGGCCCTCCCTGGGTTAGCTGGCTTTGTTCCCTTAGTGTGCATCTTCCCTATCAGATGGAGGGCTATAGTTCAGGCTGCGCGGCTCCAACCCCATATCCTCGCTTATACCTGGGTTCTCTCCTGTAGGCTCCCACGTCTTGAGGGGGGGTTATGGTTGCTCTGGCCTGATTTGGCTCTCTAGGTAGGAGTAAGTAGCGTTGCTAGGTGTGTGTAGGTCGCTTTCCTCAGTACAATAGCTCCACCCTGTCCGGTTTCTGATGGCTAGCATTGCGCCTTAGCCTAAATTGTTACCTTTCGACATGACACAGTCAGACACCCCAGTTACATCACTAGCTGTACTGTCTCGGTGTGTGCGAATTCAGTGATGACGGAGGACTACGGCTGGGCAGCGGCTGCCGAAGCGATGCAGCTGTACGACCACACCAACAGGTATGATTGGGGCGTGGGCACGGCGCGGACCAGGCCGCGCTGAAGGGATAAAATGGGCGCTATCTGGGGGGGGGTCTCATAAGGGGCACGGGGGAGGCAACACCAAGACAGCGGAGGCGGAGGCGAGCCAGTAGCCCACCCGGCTGGGGCTGGCGAGGAGCAGCGAAAATCGATCGGGGTGTATACACCTGCAGACGGGAGCCGGGATCCCTAGCTACTTTCCTTTCCTTTTCACTTTCAGGGACCCTAGTATACAAATCAAAATAGCTGCAGATCAGACTTAGCGCTAGCGACAGATAAATAGCTACCTATAGCTAAAGCTAGCTACAAACCTATTTCAGACCTCCAGTGTAGCTAGATATACAGATAGCCCAGCACCAAACCTACCATTTAGACAGAGCACAGCACTCGACGGTCCTCAGTGTTATCTAGTCGGAGAGATAAATTGGGCGATGTGAAACTCCTAGTAGTTGTTGTTGTGTGCTAATGCAAATCGTGAAAAAAAAAAACCGAAAGGGGGGGCAAAAATTATCCCATAATTTTTCGAAAAAGTATGGAATACTTTTTCCATAATTTATGGGCGGCGAACCCTGGCTGTACCCGTAGACGCGTGTCACAGGCCGAGTTTTGTTCAATTGCAACAGACGGCGAGGCAAGCGCGTGAGGCGAACGGGCAATGCAGGGCGACGCGCATTTCGACGAGAGTCAGGACAGGGAGCTCCTCTCCGATGCGTCTCGGGGAGAGAAGATGGAATTCTACTTCCAGAGCCGGGCTGACGCGGCGGCGTACGAGGACGCCATCAAAGTCCGGCCGCGTCCTTCTGCTCGGTGCTCTGTGTCGCAGCTCATGCGCCTGCGCGCAGAGGCGCGGTGGCAGCGTCGCGAGGCGCGCGGAGGTGCGCGCGAAGCCGCCCGTGCGCCGCGGCGCGCTGAGGCTCGCGCAGTACGCGTACTACATGGTGCGAGCGAAGGACCGGTACGGGAGGCCGCAGTACCACGTGAGCTTCTTCGACGACTGCTTCCGGGACCACATCCTGCACGTGCGCGGGCGGCGGGGGGCGGCGGGGCGCGGGGGCCGGGGCGAGGGGGCGGGCGCAGGACCTGAGCCAGTACGTCCTCCGCGAGGACGGCTCCTTCGAGGCCCGCGCCCGCCGCTCCGACGCCCGCCCCGCCGCCCCGGCACCGCCCTCCCTGCCCCGCCCGCGTTCCACTCCGCCGCCGGCGGCGGCGGCGGCGGCGGCGGCGCGGGGCGGGGCGGCGGGGAAGGGGAAGGGGGCGGGCGGGGGCCAAGGGGGGCGGCGTTTGGGGCGGAGGAGGATGCGGCGCTGCTGCGGTGGGCGGAGGCGCACCCGCAGCTGAACCCGCGCTCCATGCCACTCTGGGAGGCCGCCGAGCGCGCCAAGGTCCGCCCCCGCCGCCCCGCGCCGCCCGGCGGGGGCCGACGGACCTCAGCTGCTGGAGCGCACGGCGGAGTCGATGAAGAACCGCTGGAAGACGCGCCTCGACGGCCTGCCGCGCGGCCCCGCCGGCTTCCCCCTCCCCCGCCCCAAGCGCCCCCGGCCCTGCCCGGACGAGAGCGAGGAGGACGGCGAGGGCGGCCGCGGGGAGGCCGCGGGGCGGGAGAAGGAGGCGGAGGAGGCGGGAGAGGCGGCCGTCCCCGTGGCAAAGCGCACCCGCGGGCGCGCGGGCGCCTCCGGCGCCGAGGCGCGGGGCGGGCGGAGGGAGGCCGGCGCGGAGGAGGCGGGGGCGGGGAGGCTGAGAGGGCCGGCGGGGCCGAGGCCGAGGCGGAGGCCGAGTCGGCGGCGGCGACGGGGGAGGCGGAGGGTGGAAGGGGCCGCGCAGGCGGCGGAGGAGGGCGAACCGGCCGAGGTGCGCCGGGTGGCGTGGCGCGGGGCGGGGGCCGGCTGAGGGGGCGCAGGGCGGGGCGGGAGCGGGGCGGGGCGGGCGGGGCGGGGCGGGTCGGCGG
Organism: Cyanophora paradoxa; assembly: GCA_004431415.1. NCBI lineage: Eukaryota > Glaucocystophyceae > Cyanophorales > Cyanophoraceae > Cyanophora > Cyanophora paradoxa. Next base: position 98,933 of record QPMI01000242.1, on the reverse strand, counting down.
GCTCGGAGGCGAGCGCGGACGTGGACGAGGGGTGGGAGGCCCGCGAGGCGGTCGTGGTGGCGGGCCCCGCGGGGGCGGCGGCGGGGGCGGCGGGGCGGCAGCTGGCGCGGCTACGGGAGGCGGCGGGGGCGAGCGGGCTGGAGGCGGTGGAGGCCCTCTACGCCACCCGCGACTACTTCGACGCCCTCGAGCTCCTCCGCGGCCGCTGCCCCCGTCCGCGCCCCCGCCCCGCCCCGCGCCCCCGGGCCGCCGCCGACGGGGCGCAGGGCGGGAGCGGCGGCCATGGACGGCGGGGGAGGACGCGCTGGTGCGGCGCCTGCCGCCCGAGGAGGCCGCCGCCCGCCTCGCCCCCTCCGCGCGCACCCTCCCCGCCGTCCTCACCCGCCGAATCCACCTCGGCATCGACCAGCTCGCCCCCTGAGCCCCTCTCCCGCCCCGCCCCTCTCTTCCCTCCCACGTTCCTACTTTTTCAAACTGCTGTGTCAACTCTGCTGTGCTACCATGACTACGAAAAAGCGAATAGACGCGCGCTTGCAGGCCAAAAAAACGCCCGGGCAAGGCAGGGCCGGCGACGCTTGGGTCGCTCGGGCAGCTCCGGATCCGACGGCAACGGGCGCCTACCGGCGCGGGGCGGGGCTCGGGGCGGGAGCAAGGTGCGCGGGGTGGGTGCCGGGGACGCGGTTGGCGGCCTTGAGGCGGGCGGCGGGGGACTTGGCGCGCTGGGCCTTCCGGGCGCGGGCGAAGAGCTCCTGTGGATCCATCGTGCTCGTCGTCATCGAGCCCGACTGCCAGTACGCCAGCGACGAGCTCGCCGGCGCCACCGCGCCCCGCGGCGGGCTCCGCGCCAGCCGCGTCGTCGACGGCTCCCGCTGCAGCGTCCCTGACTCCTTGTGCACACGCGCTTTCCTGCGCACCTCCGCGTCAGTCGGGCAAGAAACTAAGACACGGATGTAGGTGGGAGCTAAAGCGGTATGTGTGGGAAAGCGGCCGCAGCGCACCAGAACTCCGCCTCGGGCACGTGGTAAAGTGAATACTGGACAGCGCTCATCCTTTGACGCTTACGCGTCAGGTTCGGGCTAGTAGATCCCTTTGAGCGACGCTAACGCGTCAGGTTCACCAGAAACCCTTGACGCGCCTGATCTGTGACGCCGGATCGGGAACTTGCAAAGCGCTCAGAGGTTGGCCTTCATAATTCAACGCACAAACGTAAAAGAAGTCCACAGAGCCGAGTGTGTATTTGTACGGCACTGCGGCAAGCGGCGATGACAGGACAGGATGGAGCAGCGGGTCCCACGGCCGCGGGGTTTGCAACTTTGCCTGCCACGGTTGAGAAGTGCTTCGATCTGGCTATGAAGCGCACGCGCGGGCCGGAATCTGATTGTCGACGTCGGCGAAGCTGAGTTCGATAAAAAATTCTTAAACATGCGCATGCACCCCCCCCCGCCCGCGGCCCTCCCCGGCCCCCGGGCCCGGCCGCGCGCCGGGCCCCGGCCCGGCCCGCGGCCCGGCCCCCCGGTCCCGGCGGCCCCCCATGGCCTCGAACTCCCCCTCCTAGGCCTCAAGCTGCATGCGCATATATACCTTCATCAGATGATCATCGGATATATACCTGGCGCGCCGGCGCCGGCGCCGGCCTGCAATCTTGAACTTCGGAACACCGTGGCACCATGATCATGATCATGATATCGATGCCGCCCCATGGCCAGCCTGGCGTTGCCGCAGTGCAGCTGGGCAGGCCGGCGCCAGTGCCATGGCCATGATGCCATGATGGTCGTGCATGCAGATGCAACGGGAAATTCACTAAATCTAGAACTAAATTACCACTCTTCTAGCCTTCTCAGATTACTACGTTAGAGGATCGTACTAGGAAAAGAAATCGAAGAAGGCCTAATATGTCGAAATCGACCCATGACCAGTGGCCTTCTACTTGGAGGTCTGGGGGCGACGCTCCCACATCTTGACCCAGTCGATCTGCGGGCGCATTGGGGACACATAGGAAGGGAGCGGGGCGCGGGCCGTACGACAAACTCGTTGTTGGAGCCCTGGGCCTGCCACTCGGGCCACCAGCCTTGGCCGTTTGCCCCCCCGCTCCACGTGTCCTTCGCCTCATAGAACTTCTTCATCTCCTGCAGGGAACGAGCGTCATGGGGCGCGAGAGGTGGGCGGGGGAGAGGCCGGAGCGAGCGGGGGCGGGTCGGGACGCGGATGGCGCACCTTGCCCGGGGGGACACCGCTCCAGGCGGCTTGGCCGATGCTCTCGAACTTGGACCAGTAGCCCATGGTGCCGCCAACCGCGAGGTTGATGATCAGGTAGAAGGGCTGGTCGAAGGGCGCGTTCGATCTGCCCGCCTCTCAGCGCTTCCCGCGCCGTGCGCCCGGGGGTGCGGGGCGCGTCGCGCACTTGCCGCCCCAGGGGTCTTTGCTGCCGATGGGCCAGCGAGACCCGGCGAATTTGAAGAAGCCGTTCTCCGGGAATTTGAATTCAGAGATCGGGTTTTGCACGTCGTTCTCCGAGAGCTTGTAGTACGTGCGGAGTTCCTGTGGGCAGCGCTCGCGAGGCGCTCAAGAGGCGGGGGAGGGCGGGGGCGGCGCCTTCTCGTCCCAGTAGAGGCCGTAGATGATCTCTTGCGTGGCGAAGTCGGCGGGGCTCGGCGAGGCTTGGCGGATCTGGGTCCACTGCGTCATGGTGTACATCGAGGGGTAGCCGATGCCCCAGTGGAGCGTCGAGGTGACCATGTGGACGCCGGGCATGTCGTCGTCGCCGCTGGTGCGGGGGTTGCCCCAGCCCTCGGCGATGTCGATCTCGCCGCTGAGGGGCCACTCCCCGTACGTCTCGTTCACGGGGAGCATCCAGATCGCCGGCCAGAGCCAGCGGCCCCGCGGCATCCGCGCCTTCACCTCCACCTGCCCGCGCCTCAGGCCGCCGCCGCATCCGCCGCTGCCGGTGCGGGCGCTCGCACCCGGCCGTACTTGATGTGGCCGCCGGGTTTGTTGCGCGTGTTGATGCGGGCGCTCGCCACGGGGTTGACAATCCCCGTCGGGCTATCCGTCGGCTTGGCGGGGTCCCTGCACTCCCCGTAAGGCGCCTCCCGCCGGCGCGGAACTCAGGCAGCGGTAGAACTTCAAATTTCGGACCTCTCGCAGCCAGCGAAGTCCACGAGGGAAGCTCTGGAGGTGTCCGTGCAGCAGCCGCCGTACTTGTTGTTGCAGCCGGGTGCGTTCTCCGTCAGGTTGAGCGGCGCGTGGGTGATGTTGTGCGGGAGGTTCTCTGTGAGGGTCGGCCGCATGCGCAGCTTGCTGCCGCTCACGTAGAAGTTGCCGGGCGGTGTCGAGGCCTCCTTGTTCAAGTAGACCTGGAACTCCCAGTTGCCGCCCCCCGCCGCGCTCACCTCCACCTGCCACCGGCCCGTCGCACGCCGAGGCGGCGGGGGGCGGGAAGCGGGGCCGGGGCTGCAGCGGGAGGCGCACGTTCCACTTTGAGCGGTCGAGGGCGCTGCCCTCGAAGCTGTCCTCGAAGACGAGCGTCTCGACGATGGGGATGGGGGAGGGGGTCGGGCTGGGCGAGGGCGAGGGCGTCGGGCTGCTCCCGGGGCGCGTGAGGATGACGGAGGGGACGACCACGGCGGCCGCGACGCAGAGGAAGACGATGATGCAGCAGATGATGACGCCCGGCGTCCAGCACGACTTCGGGCTCGCCTGCTCCACGGCCAGCCGGTGCAGCTCGTTCGTGTAGTAGTCGCTCGCCAGCTGCGACGCCCGCCGCTTCCCCATCCACAGGTTGCTCGCCTTCCGCCCCGACACCGAGAACTTCCGCCCGCTCGCGCTCTGCAGCTGCGCCCGCCCCGGCACCGGCGGCCCGCCCGCCCCGTCCGGCGCCTCCGGCCCCGTCGTGCTCAAGGGCTGCAGGCCGGACCTCCCAGCGCCCGCCGCGCCCGGCGCGGGAGCGCCGGGGATCCCCGGCAGGCCGGGCCTCGTCGCGCCCAACGTGCCAGGCGCGGGAGCGCCCGGGATCCCCGGCAGGCCGGGCCTCGTCGCGCCCAGCGTGCCAGGCGCGGGAGCGCCCGGGATCCCCGGCAGACCGGGCCTCGTCGCGCCCAGCGTGCCAGGCGCGTTCGACACGTTCACGCGAACTTGGTTCAGGTCCATCGCCGAGGGAGATGGGGTTTCCATCGTGTGGCCGTACCTGGAGCTCGTGTCACCGTCGCCTTCGAGGCGGCTCGGAGCAGTTAACCGAACACGCACATGTTCGCGTAGCTCGCGGGCACTCCCTCGGGAGACGAGACATCCATCGAAGGGATCGCCATCGACTCAAGGCTGGGGGGGGCCGGAGGGTCGTCCAGCAGCGGGGGCGGCGGCGCCCCCAACGTCGGCGTGTTCAAGGGCCTAGCGGCCATGCTGCCACCGGGCTACTAATTAGAATTCGGTGCTCCGCTATCAGCCCAAGGTCGCGAATCCGTTCGCGGGCTGCCTACGAACGAGAGAAACAACCCGACAGCTCGGTCGGCGGCAGCGGACGTTATTCTTCTGTTATAGAGAGCGATTGAACGTCTTGAGGCCCTTCGCGTCCGGGGGGCTCGCCCACGAGACGGGCGCCACTGGCCGGTACCTGACAGGTCCTGACTGTCGGAGTGTTGGAGCTTTTGCGAGTTGTCGGTATCCGGTACCCCAGCAGTGATCGGCGCTATTGCACTTCGAGAAACATACATGCTGAAGTGATCGGCGCTATTGCTAGCTAAACCGATGCCGCCATGGCGCTGCTACGCGCACCGACGCGAGGAGAACGATTACGTCAAGTCGCTCTTTCACGTCGCAGAGGTGCAGACGCCAGGAGACGTGGCAGCGGCCATCGCAAGGCTCGACGGCTACGCGCGCCGCCGCGTGCATCTGATGCGAGGCGACGTGCTGCCCGGTGCGTGCCATCGGCCCGCGAGCGGGGCCGCGCGCTGACCCGTGCCAGTGTGGGAGCACGAAGCGCTCGCCTCTGGCGGCTTCTGGATCGTGCGTACCGCGGAGGCGGATGCGGCGCGAGCGTGGGAGGCGCTGGTCGCGGCGGCGCTGGACGGGGGCCTCGCGGCGCTGGAAGAGGAGTCCTGTGAGCGCGACTCTGTACTCGGAGTCACCCTCTCCCGGCGCGCCGCGTATCCGGTCTTCCAGGTCTGGCTCGCGTGCGGTGCGTGCCACACGGAGGCGCGCGCCGACGGCCGGCGCCTCCTCGCCGGCCTGCTCGACACGATGGCCTGCGAGCCGGCCGCCCCGCCCGTCTTCAAGCAGTGCCGCGCCAAGCGCGGCAAGAGGGCGCCCAGCGGCCCAAGCGCGTCCCGCCCTGCGGTCCCCCGCCGCGCGGCTGGCGAGGAGGCAGCGGGGGCGGAGGAGGCGGAGGGGAGGGCGGGGGAGGGGGAGGCGGGGGCGGTGTGGGAGGAGGCGGTGGAGGTGGCGGCGGGGGACGTGGAGGGGGCGCTGCGGGCCTGCGCCGACCGCTTCCACCACGACTGCGCCCTCCGCCGGTCCCCGCCCCCCGCGCCCCCGCGCCCCCCGCCCCGACCCGCTCCGCAGCTTTCAGCACGCCGCCGTGCGCGCCGCCTTGCGCGGCCTCTTCCGCGGTGCGCGCGAGCCGGCTGGCCTCGCCGCCGAAATCGCCCGCGTTGTCTCCCGCTCCCGCGCCGCCAGGCCCGCCCGCCCCCGCCCCTGGCCCCGCCCGCGCCGCCGCATGGATCGAGCCGCCGCGCAGGGCGTGCGAGCGGGAGGAGGCGGGGAGCACGGTGTGCGAGCCGGCGCCTCCGGAGGAGGCGACGGAGGGTGCCAGCGCGGCTTCAGCGGTAGCATGCGAGGGGCCGGGCGATGGGCCCGGGCCAGGAGACGACCCGGGGCCCGAGGAGGGCGAGGCCGGTGCTGCGGGGCGCCGGGCCGGGGCGCGGCGGGCGTGCGGGCGGGAAGAGGTGGAGGCGCGGGCGGCGGCGGCGCGGGCCTTCCAGGAGGCCGCCGCCGTCGCCCGCCGCCGCGCCGCCGCCGCCGCCGCGGGGCGCGCGCGCGGGGCGCCCAAGCGGCCGCTACCGAGCTCCCTCCTCGCCCTCGCCCTGCAGGCCCTCCTCGTGCGCACCGCGCCGCGGCGCCCCTCGGGGCCGACGGGCGGGGCAGGCGGAGGCGGGCGAGCGGGAGGCGGAGGCCGGGGCGCGGGCGGTGCTCGAGGAGGCGCGCGCCGCCGGCTGCTGCTCGACCGCGCAGGCGCGCCGGCCCCGCCCCGCGCCAGGCCGGCGGCGGGGGAAGCGAGGGGCGGGCAGGTGGCGATGGGGTTCATCGCCGAGGCGTTCCCGGGCGGTGGGCGGGGCTCGAGGAGCTGCACGCCCCGCTCCTCGCCCACCGCCTCCTGCCCCTCGCCGCCCGCCTCCTCGCCCCCTACCCCGCCCCCGCCCGCGAGGCCTTCGTCGCCTTCTGCCTGGCCGCCCTCGGGGGGGCCTTCGAGGGGGCCCTCTACCGCGCCCCCGCGCCCCGCGGCGGCCGCCCCGAGCAGCCGCCCGAGGAGCGCACCCGCCGCGTGCCCCTCGCCTCCCTCGTCGCCCTCGCCGAGGAGCTCGGCGTGAAGGAGCGCTTCCCGCGCCTCTGCGAGCTCGAGGAGGCCGCCGCCGTGAAGGCCGCCCTCTACGGCGGGGCCGTGGAGGCGGCCCTCGCGCTCGCCGAGGGCCGCCCCGCCCTGCAGCGCGCCCTCGCCCGGCTGTTGCTGCTCGGGGTGGGGCGCGAGGGCCTCGTCCCCGGGGGGCGCCGGGCGTTCGCGGCGCGCGTGGCGCTCCACTTCGGGCTCCTCGGCGAGGCGGAGTTCGCTCCGCTCCGCCCCGACGCCGACGCCCTCCCCCGGCCCCTGCCCCCGCTCCCCGACTTCCTCGCCTCCGCCGGCCCCCCGCCCCAGGGTCCCCCACCCGGCCCCGCCTCTGCGCAGGCGGCTGACGGGGCGCAGAGGCGGGGGAGGGGAGCGAGTTCCTGCGTCTGCCGGTGCCGGTGGCGTGGGTGGAGACGGCGGAGGCCCTCGCGGAGCTCGCCGCCGCCCTCCAGCTGCCCCCGGCACAACCCCCCGTGCCCGCCCCGGCCCGCGCCGCTGCCGCGCGGGGGCCGACGGGGCGCAGGCGGGGCTCCTGGTGGTGGGCCTCGACAGCGAGTGGCGCCACGCGAAGCGCACGGCGCTCGTGCAGCTCGCCACCGCCGACCGCGCCTGGCACGTCGCACGCTCTTCACGCGCCCCGCGGTCATCTGAATGACCGCGTGCGCAGGCTCCTCGACGTGCTCGCCCTCCCCGAGGCCGGCCCCGCCCTCCTCGCCGCCCTCTTCCGCTCCCCGCACCACCTCAAGGCCCGCCCCAGTCACCGCCCCCGGCCCCTCGGCCCCGGTTCTCACGCACCCCGCAGCTCGGCTTCTCCTTCGCCTCGGATCTCAAATGTACGCACCACCGCGCGGCGCCGCGCCGCGCCGCGCGCGGGGCCTCACCCGGCGCAGCGCTCTCGGCCTCGTTCCCCGCGCTCGCGGGGGTGCAGCAGCGGGGGGCGGTCGCACCCCTCGTGGACCTGCAGGCGCCTCCCCTGCCCTCACCCCGCCCCCCCTCCCCGCCTCACGCATACACCGCCAGACACTCTGCGCCCGCCAGCTGCCCCGCCCCGCCCCGGGGGCCCGCAGGTCGCCTTGCCGGCGCCGTTTGCTGCGGGCTGGGCGGGGCGGCTGATGGCGGGGCGGGCAGGGCGCTGCCGTCGCTGGCAGGGGCCGTGGAGCGCGTGCTCGGGCGCCCGCTCGACAAGCGACCCCAGGTGCACTTTGCTCACATTCCAAACCCCGTTTCGATCTCTTACCCCTGGCCCGGCGCCGGCGCAACTCGGGAAGATCTTCAACTGGGAGCGGCGGCCGCTGCCGCCTGCCCAGCTGGAGTACGCCGCCTTAGAGTGCGCTGCCGTTCTCAACCTTGACCCTCGGGCCGCCCCGTCCTCTGACCGCGGCGCCCGGCAGCGCCTGGTCCGCCCCGCCCGCCCGCCGGCCGCCCGCGCCGCGCCCCAGAGAGGCGAGCGGGCTGCAGGTGCCTGGTACCCCTCTACCACGCCCTCGCTGCCCCGGCCCCCGCCCCCACCTAGCGCCCCCTCTGCCCCTGAAGAGCGCGGGCATCCATGGACACAGCAAATGTCTGCTGAGACTCATCTACGACTGTACCCGCAACTCGGACTGCCCAGTCCGAGATGAGTCGCGGATGGCAAGTTCGTCAAAGATGAGTCGCGGATGGCGAGTTCGTCGGAGAGCTATAGCGAGCACTGCAGCTAGCGCTAGCGCTGGTTCAGGGGTCGGCGTGAAGCGGAGCTCGAGCCGGGGGAGAAAGCCTAGGTATCTTCGCAGATCTAGAGGGCGGCGACGAGGGGCGGCGGGCTCGGGGCTCCCCCGGGGCTCCCCCGGGGGAAGCGCTAGCGCTGGCTCCCCCGGGGGACCAGCTCATGATCAGGGCAGTGCAGTTGACGCGCTGAACTCTGATGCAACGCGCAACAGCGCCGCCGCCGTGCTCAACACCGCGACCAGTGCCGCCGCGGCCGCCGGGCTCAGCCGCGGTTGCCAATGCGCTACCGGTGCCGCCGCCGCAGCGCTCAAAGCCGCGCGCTGCGCGGGAGAACCGCACCGCGTGCATACTCGAACTAGCACAGGCGACGCATCAGGTTTCCAACGTTGCTGTACATGTAGCCCCCGCTTCTTCCCCCTCCAGCAACAGCAGCTTCTTCGCTTCGCATTTAGCCCGCATATCTGCTCCGCACAGGCTAGCTGTGAGTGCGATTACGATTACGGCACCCCACACGGCCGACAGCAGCACCGATTACGATTGTGACAACAGCTCCTCTGGCCCACACGACACCCCAGCGGCAGACGATGAGAAGAGCAGGCGTGCAGCGCTCTGCGTCAGGAGGGCCGGCGGCAGGTTCCGGCTCTGCAGCTGTCGCCCGCGCGTCGCCCGTGACTAAAGTGAGCGCCGACCTGGAGGACACGTACATGCCTGAGCCAGAGACTACCCCTGTGGACTCTGCAAAAGGCGCGCTAGACGCGTTGCAGCGAGCCACGGCAGTGGGGCTGATCGCAGCTTGGCCGCGCTGCAGACATCGACGAGTTCGAGCGGAGGCTGCGCGGAGAAAAGCCGCGGAGCACAAAGGCGTCGGCGCCCGCAAGTAAACCGCCAAGTACGCCGCTCGCAGACGCCACTCGAGCGGCCGGCCGCCGTCCTGACCCTGACAGCGCAGTCCACGTCCCGAAGGGCCCGCCGGTGATGAAGAAGCAGGCCGCGCCGATGCAGTCGGCGCCGCGCAAGGGGCCTGTGAACCCGCCTGTGCGGGCGATGTCCGAGGAGGTGCGCAGGGGGCGGCCCGGGGCGCTCTGGGCTGGCTGACACGGGGCAGGAGGAGGAGGCGCGGGAGTTGGCACGCGAGGCGGCGCGGGAGGCGAAGGAGAGCAGCTCGGAACTCGACCGCTTCGAGGCCCGCCTCCGCCACAAGTGACCCCGTCCCGCCCTCCCCGTGCCCTATCGTCTCCTGAATTTTCCAGACACCCACACGCGCTCCATGCTCACGCGCTTCTTGCGGTTGTAATTCCGCACCGTACTGTAGCGCACGTCGAGGCACTCGAAGGGGCGGTCCTCGGGGGGCTCCCCGCCCCCGCCCTCCGCGCGCTGCCAGTCCTCCCGCCCCTCGAAGAGCGCCCTCGCCTGCTCTGCCCGCCGCCATCGCCGGGCGCCCCGCAGGCGGTGCGGGCAAGCTTGAGGCTGGCGCCCGCACTGATGCGGATCGGAGTCATTTAAACAAACGCACCCTTTGTGAAGAAAAAGGACCGCGTGCCGTCCCCTCGAGCACTGCCAAACGATGCAGACTCAGAGGCACGGAGCAGGAGGAGAAGGCATGGGGCAAACTAGTAGCTCTCCCCGAGTTTCGCCGTCGGCTTGAAGCGCAACTGGGAGAGGTCATAGAGGCCGTAGTCCCTAAACAAAACGAGGCCGCCGGGCCGCAGCGCCTGCGCCGGCAGTCAGGCGCCGGAGGGGTGCGCCGGGGGCGGGGCCGGACGGCGCGGATGCGGCGGAGGACGGCGGGCATGTTCTGGGGCGCCATCGCGGAGAGGGAGAAGACCAGCGTCGCCACGTCCACGCTCCCCTCGCCGACCAGCTCCCCCGGTAGCGCCTCCCTCTGCCGGCCCCGCGTCATGATCAGCCGAAGGGACTGATCGATCTCTCAGAGTCTGGCCCCCGGCCCGCGCGGGGGGCGCCCCGGGGCAGCAAGGCGAGAGGGCGGCAGGGCGGGCTCGGGGGGGCACCTCGATGTCCCAGGTGAAGGCCGAGCAGCGCAGAGGGTCGAAGAAGGGCGACTCGGTGACCAGCTGGACAGCCCGCGCGCTGTAGTCGAAAGCGACCGCCTCCATGCGCCGGTCCCGCCGCAGCAACGAGAAGAGAGTGTTGCCTGCGCCACCTAAAAGAGTGGGATCAAGAGAACCCGGATCGTGTAGAGCGGGGCGCGCGCGGGGCTCACATCCACACTCCAGCAGCCGAAGAGGCGCACTGTCCGGCGGCCTCCGCGACGGGTCGAGCTCCTCGGGGAAGGCAGCGAGGAGATAGCGACGGTCCTTGAAGAACTTCGCCTCGTTTCGATTGTAGAAGCTGTCCCATTGCGAGGCCGCCTGCACCGAGAGACTTGCTAACAACCGGCAGCTGCAGGCTGCGCGCGCGCGCTCACCTCGGCCTCGAGTCGACCTGCGCAACAGCGTTAACCGGCAGTTACCGGCAGTTAAGGAGGCTGATTGCACCTCGTGTGGACGCGTCCGCAAGCTGCGGCTGCCGCGCAACGCTCTCGGCCACTCGGCTCGCAAGCTCCTCCCACTCGAAGTCATCGTCGTGGTACTCGACATCGCTGTCATTATCGCCGCCCGCTTCGTCCATCGATCAAGACGAGCGCTCAGCGGCTGCCTCTACCCCCCAATTGCCGCGCGGCCCGCGCCGCCGGCCGCCGGAGAGAGAACGAGGCCCGCGAGACTGCTTGCGGTCATTGGAGACTGGATGGAGGTTCGCACCGCGAGCGCGTGGAGCTTGCTCACACTGACGAAGCTCGCCGCCAGCAGGTCGACGGCGACCGCTTGTCGGCCGCATCGTCAGCCCGTGTAGGTTAGCACGCTTTTGCTACCAGCAGCGCCTCCCGCGCCGCGCTAGGCTTTGAAGTCGGCGGCTCGTTGACTTCCGTCGTCACGCAGGCAAGACACGGAGCGCGCAGCTGCTACGCTTTCTCAATTCACTTCAGCTCACACAACCTCTCACGCCGGCTAACATCGCCGACGAGTTTCGTTCCGGTATCCTCCTCTGCGCACTGGTCCAGCACCTTGCCCCAGGTGCGTCGCTGCGAGCATATCCGCTTGCGACAACGAAACGACTAGTGGGGCTGGCGGCGCCTGACGTGGTCGTCGCAGATGTGCAAATTCTGGGCATAAACAAGAAGGTCCTTTCGAAGCAGCCGGCACTGAACAACATCGAGAAGGCTCTCTCGATCATCTGGAAGCGCTCGCGTCGCGCCCAGGTCCGCCTCTTCTTTCTCCGCCGTTTTGTCTCAATAGAGAAGCCTTCTCACTCGCCCGCGCTCCGCAGTACATCCCATCGGCTGAGGAGATCTACGAAAAGAAGCCTGAAAAGGTTTACAGCCTGCTGCACGAGGTGGTCGAGGTGAACAGCGCAAATCGTGCCGCTCGCACCTCTCGAGCAACGAAGCCGGCCCCGCGGGCTGACGGCCGGGCAGGCGTTCGTGCTGAGCGATGCGCGGGGCGCGGCGGTGGCGAAGGAGATGCGGCGGTTCTACGGGGACGCGCTGCGGCCGTACGGGAAGCTGCTCTCGCACCACGCCTTCTCCTTCGCGAAGAAGGGCGGCGAGGCGCTCCTGTGGGAGGACTTCGGCAGCGGCGCCGCCCTCGCCTGCGTGCTCCACCGCCACATCGCCTGCAAGGCGCAGCGGCCCGTCGCCCAGTACCCCAAGCTCCCCGTCCCCGGTGCGTGCGCCCCGCCGCCGGCCCCGCGCCAGAGGGGGCGACGGCTGCCGCAGAGCACATCCCGGACCTCTCGCGGGTCTACTGCCAGCCGGAGAACGAGTGCGCCGGGGGGCGATGCGCGAGGCGGGGCGGGGCGGGGCGGCTGACAGGGGGACAGGGAGGAGGCGCGGGCGAACGTGGGGTACGTGCTGGAGCTGCTGCGGATGAACGGGCTGCCGTGCTTCTGGACGGTCGACGAGTTCTTCGCGAAGCAGCGCGACGACGAGTTCCTCCTCCTCCAGGTCCGCCCCGCCCCGGCCCCCGGCCCGCCCCTGCGCCGGCGCCGACGGGCCGGCAGCTGCACGCGCTCTTCCGTGTCTTCTCGGCGGCGGGGGACCCGGGGCCGGATCCGACGGGCGTGCAGTTCCTCGACGAGCGCCGCACCCGCGGCCGCGAGCAGCGCCGCCAGGTCCCCGCCCCGCGCCGGGGCCCCGGGGCGGGGCTGACGGGGCAGCAGCGGGAGATCGAGGGGCGCCGGGCGGAGCTTGCGGTGCTGGAGGGGCGGCGGCTGGAGGAGGAGCTGGTGAAGTACGCGGAGCCGCAGGCCGGCCCCGCCATCGCGGCCCTCGCGGAGAGCCAGGAGCGCCTCCGCCGCCTCGAGGCCGCCAGCCCCCGCGCCCCGGGCTTCGCCCCCTCGGCACGCCCCGGGCCTCGGCAGCCCGCTGCCGCGGCTGGCGTCGGGGCGGGGCGAGGCGGGGCGGGCGGGAGCGTGGGGTCCGGGGCGGGGGCGCGGGCGCTGGAGCAGCTGTCGCGGCAGCAGGAGGCGGAGGAGCGGGGGGTGAGCCCGACGCGGCGGCGCGCGGAGGAGGAGCTCTTCCGCCGCGCCGCGCGCCTCAACGAGCTCGAGCCCAAGTTCGAGGCCCGCCCGCCCCGCCCCCCTCTTCCCCCGCCCCGCGCTCCGCTGACCCCCGCGCAGATGCTCAAGACCGCCATCGAGCGGCGCCGGGCCGAGGCGGACGGGCGAGGCGCGGGGCCGGGGGCGCTGCCGGTGCCGGGGCCGCTCCCCTCGGAGGGCTTCGCGCGAGAGCGGGAGGGCGGGGCGGGGGAGCACCCGTACGCGGAGCAAGTGCGGGAGCTGGAGGCGATGGTGAGCCGGGCGGACCGGGAGATGCGGTCGGAGCTGGCGGCGGCGGCGGCGGGGGACGCGGCGGTGGAGGAGCAGGCGCGGCGGGTGGCGGAGCAGGTGGAGGCGCTCAAGGCGGGGGAGGCGCGGCTGCTGGCGCAGGTGAACCGCGAGCTGGGCGAGCTCCAGGCCAAGGTCGCCCTCCTCGGCGAGCAGCTCGAGAAGAGCCGCCGCGACACCGCCCGCGAGCGCGCCCTCCGCGACCGCGCCGAGGAGCGCGCCGCCGCCGCCGAGCAGCAGCTCCAGGGCGGCGCGGGGGCCGGCGCGCAGCTGGAGCAGGCGCGGCGGGAGCTCGCGGGGCGCGCGAGCAGCTCGACGAGGCGCGCGAGCAGCTCGCGGCCGCCGAGGGCGAGCGCGCTGCCGCCGAGCGCGAGCGCGCGGCGCTGGCGCGGCGCGTCGAGGCCCTCACCGTCGAGTCCAATGCGCAGGCGAGGCCCCGCCCGCTGCCCTCCCGCGGCCGGGGGCGAGGCGGGGCGCAGGGGCAGCGGGCGGGGCGTACGAGCGGCGGGTGCGGGAGCTGGAGGAGCAGCTGGGGGCGGTGGAGCGGCGGCACGAGGCGCTCAAGGGGCGCTGGCGGCCGGCGAGTCCTCCCACGCCGACGACCTCCGCCGCGAGCTCGCCGACCTCAAGGCCGTCCGCCCCGCCCGCCCGCCCGCCCCGCCCGCCCCGGGGCCCACGCTGCGGCGCCCGCAGGCCAAGGACGAGGCCGAGCGCAAGGCGGAGCGGGCGGCGGCGGAGGCGCGGAAGGAGGCGCGCAAGGAGGCGGCGGCGGAGCTGGCGGCGCGCACGGCGGCCGTGGAGGCGATCGCAGCGCAGAAGGAGGAGGAGGCGGAGCGGTGGCGGCGGGAGGCGGAGGAGGGGCGCGGGGCGGCGGAGCGGAGCCGGGAGCGGCAGGAGCGGGGGCGCGGGAGCTGGAGCGGCTGCAGGAGCAGATCGGGGCGCTGCGGGGCGAGATGGAGGGGGCCGAGCAGCTGAAGCGCGACCACGCCGCCGTCTCCCGCCAGGCCGACGCCCTCCGCCGCGCCGCCGCCGAGACCGCCGCCGAGCGCGACGCCCTCGCCGCCAGGCCCGCCCCGCACCCCCGCCCGCCCCGCCCGCCGGCGCCTGAGGCGGCCGCAGGTGCAAGCGCTGGAGAAGCGCGTGGAGGAGGAGGCGGCGGGGCGGCGGGAGGCGGAGCGGCGGGGCGGGAGGCGGCGGAGCAGGGCGACGAGGGGCGGGAGCGCGCGGAGCGGCTCGAGCGGCGGGCGGCCGCCGCCGCGGAGGAGGCGACCCGCTTCGAGCGCGAGGCGGTGCGCCGCCCGCGCGGCGCGGCGCGGCGCGCGCGGCTCGCGGGGCGGGGCCGACGCGGGGCGGCAGCGGGAGGCGGACCGGCGGGGTCGGGAGGCGGCGCGGGCGGCGGAGGAGGCGATCGAGGCGCTGGAGGCGGTGGAGCGGGAGCGCGACAAGCTCGCCGCCGAGCGCGACTCGCTCCGCCAGGAGGTGCCCCCGCGCGGCGCCGCGGGGCGGGGCGGGGCCGGCGGAGCGGGGTGCGAGGGGCGTGGGGGCGGGGCGGCAGCTGTACGGGGTGAAGGAGGCGATGCAGGCGGAGAACCGGGAGATCGTCGCCAAGGTGCAGGAGCTGGAGGGCCGGCGCGCCGACACCGACGCCCTCCGCAAGGCCGCCGCCAACGCCCACGCCGAGGCCGCCGCCCACGCCAAGGCCGCCGAGGCCTCTGCCGCCAAGCTGGAGGAGATGCGGCGGGAGCGGGACCGGCTGCACGTGCGCGGGGCCGGGGCCGGGGCGGGGGCGGCGGGGCCTGAGGCGATACAGGCGGAGTCCGTGTCGCTGGAGTACCAGCTGAAGATGGCGCAGGCGCAGCTCGAGGCCCTCGAGGCCGAGTCCCGCGCCGGCGGCGACGCCCAGCACGCCGCCGCCGCCCTGCGCGGCGAGCTCGCCCGGGGGGCCGCCGAACGGGCGGCGCTGCAGCAGGAGGTCGAGGCGCTGCGGCAGGAACAGGCGGCGGCGGGCAAGGTCGTCGAGCAGCTCATCCTCCTGCGCGACGAGAACGAGGCCCTCACCCGCCGCCTCTTCGCCGCCAAGGAGGCGGCCCGCGGCGGCGCCGACGGCAAGCAGCTCGAGGCGCTCCTCCAGTCGGGCACGCACCGGAGCCTCGCCGGCAGCCAGGGGCGCGCCTCCGGGGCCGCCGCCAAGGCCGCCACGCCGCGGGGCACGCCGCGGGCCAGGAGGGCCCCGACGCGGCGGCGATGGGCCGCGAGCTCGTCGTGCTGCGCGAGGTGCGCGGGGCGGGGCGGGGCGGGGCGGGCGGGGCGAGGGGCGGGGCGGCGAGCGCGGCGCAGGAGGTGGCGCGGCTGCAGCAGGAGAACGTGTCGCTGCTGCAGGCGGTGCTGAAGGAGCCGCGCGGGGAGGAGCGCGGCGGCGCGCGCGTCAGCGAGCTCGAGGGGGCCATCGCGCGCCTCCAGGCCGAGAACGAGGAGCTCCAGTGGTTCAAGCTCGAGACCTTCAAGCGCGCCAGCGTGCGCCCCGCCCCCGCCCCCGCCCCCGACCCGCCCCGACCGCCCCGCAGGCCTCCCCGCGCGATTTCGAGCGGACAGCGGGAGAGTTGCAGGTGGGCGCCTCGCCCCTGCCACGTCTCCTCCTGGCGGGGCGGGGCTGAGGGTGGCGGGGGGGCAGCGGCAGCTGGAGGCTGCGGAACGGCGGGCGGCGACGGCGGAGCTGCGGCTGGCGACCGTCGCGCGCGCCTCCCCGGCCGCCCTCAGCCCGCGCACCCTCGCCGCCGTCGCCCCCAGCGGACCCACCGCCGCCCTCTCCCCCCGCTCCTCGGGCTCGGCCTTCGCAGCGCCCGGGGCGGTGCGGGGCGCGCCGCTTGGGGCGGCGGCGACGCCGGCCAAGGGGGCGTCGGGGACGCCGCCCGGGGACGAGCTGGTGGTGATGGCGGCGGGGCCGGAGGGCGGCCTGCAGCGCAAGGCGACGAACGTGAGCGCGCCGCGCCCGGCCGGCTCCTCCGCCCGCAGCCTCTCCGCGCGCTCGCTCCCCGGCGGGCCCTCCGTCGACCTCACCGACGCCTAGCGAGGTGGCCCCACGCGCATCCTCCAACCTTCTCCCCCCTCCTCCTTCATCTGCAGTCCTATCAATATTATCGCGCGACACTGACACAAGCGCGCGCGAGCCTTTCTCGATTGCGACGCAGTGACGGGCCGGGGTAATTGCATGAGATCGTGGCATGTGACGTTCGCTAGCTGTTAACTAGCAGCATGTCTGTGTGCCATACGTCGGGCGACCATGAGTAGGCTACTTGCAAGTTGACAGTGAAACTTGAAACGAACCTCAAAAGGCTTGAATTTCACTGAGTCAAGTGCAATGTTACTGAAGTTCAACCCGTCGCCGTACGTCTGATCATGAGGGCGCTGCCAGGCTGGCCCAACATTAAATCATTGAATTGGCACTGCGGCCGCCGGGCATGCCATCATCCGATGATCATGGCATGCCCCAGTGGCAAGACTCTGAGATGCGCACTGCGGCAACCACTGAAATTCGGAATCTCTCAGAGTCTAGTCCCGAAATCCCGGAGTCCGATGATCATCATCGGATCCGCGTGCAGTGCAGGCACTGGGCACTGCGGCACTGCGGCACCCGGTGACCCGCTAACCCTGTGCCACAGTGCCACGGTGCTGCTCGCGTGACCTTGGCTTAACTTGAAAGCCCGGCGGCCCGGGCCCGGCCCGGCCAACATCGATATCTGAAATTCTGTCCAAATCTTGAATTAAACCTTATCTACCGTACAGTTACGTACAAATTACGCTCGTCACATCTATCATAGAATAACGCGCAGGCAATGAAAACGTGTGCAGTCATTAAAAACACGCAGGGAGTCTCGGAAGAGAAAAGTGCACATGCATTGAATTTCACTGAGTCAAGTGCAATGTTACTGAAGTTCAACCCGTCGCCGTACGTCTGATCATGAGGGCGCTGGCCCAACATTAAATCATTGAATTGGCACTGCGGCATGCCATCATCCGATGATCATGGCATGCCCCAGTGGCACTGCGGCAAGACTCGAAGACTCTGAGATGCGCACTGCGGCAACCACTGCCCAGGCTGAAATTCGGAATCTCTAGTCCCGAAATCCCGGAGCCTCGGAGTCCGATGATCCGCGTGCAGTGCAGGCACTGGGCACTGCGGCACTGCGGCACCCGGTGACCCGCTAACCCTGTGCCACGGTGCTGCTCGCGTGACCTTGGCTAAACTTGAAAGCCCGGCGGCCCGGGCCCGGCCCGGCCAACATCTGAAATTCTGTCCAAATTAAACCTTATCTACCGTACAGTTACGTACAAATTACGCTCGTCACATCTATCATAGAATAACGCGCAGGCAATGAAAACGTGTGCAGTCATTAAAAACACGCAGGGAGTCTCGGAAGAGAAAAGTGCACATGCATAGAAAGTTCAAAGAATTGAGAGGCTAAGACGCGTGAAGTATTATCGCTGGTTGAGGCAGGGGCCACAACTTGGCAATGAGGCGCCGATGAGATCGGAGGCGACGGGGGTGGTGGAGCTAGGGGCGGCGGAGGGTGAGGCAGCGGGGCGCCGGCAGTGAGCGGTGGAGGCGCCGCCTCAGTTCTCGCTGTCGGCGATCTCCTCGCAGCGGAGAGACGTGCGCGTTGGCACCCGGGCGCGGCTCCGGCACGAGACCGGCCTCGACGGCGCCTGCCGCGCGGTCACCCGGCGCGGGGCGGGGCGGGGCGGGGCGGGGCGCACGCGCTGGGCGGTGAGGGGCCGGCGGGGGGCGGCAGGGGTGAGCCGGTGCTTGGCTCGGGTGACGGCGGCCTGGTCAAGAGCAAACGCTGTCACGAGCCAAGTCGAGGGGCTGGGGGTGCCCAGAGCAATGACCTGTGGGGCCTGGGCGCTGCCCTCGTAGGCGTCGGCGAGCCAGGCGGCGGTGTCGCGCGTGTCCTCGTGCAGGGGCCCCAGGACCGCCTCGCTCACGAGGAGGGCGTACTGCAGCGGGCCCACCGCCTCCCCCGCCCGCCCCTGCTTCAGCAGGAACGCCCCCAGGTTGCTGCCCCCGCCCCCGCTCAGCCCCGCCTCGCCCGCCCCCGGCCCCCGCTGGTCGCACCTGTGCGCGGCGGCCGCGTTGGGGTGCTCGGCCCCCAGCGCCTTCTCCAGCACCGCCGTCGCCCGCTGCCGTGCGGTGAGGGGCAGGCGGGGCGGGGCGGGGCGGGGGGCGGGGGCGGACGCGGTAGAGGCGCTCGGCGTCGGCGGGGCGGCCCTGCGCCTCGCAGAGCAGCGCGAGCGTGTTGAGGGTCCAGCCCGCCTCCGCCCCCTCCCCGCCCCCGGCCCCCGCCTGCAGCGCCAGCACCCGCTGCGCCCCGTCAGGCCGGCGGGGGCGGTGGGGCGGGGCGGGCGGACGCGGTGGAGCTCCTCGGCGCGCTCGAGGCGGGCGGCCTCCTCGGCGGCCTCGGCGGCGGCCTGGAGCAGCTGCACCGTCTGCTCCTCGTAGCGCGTCCCCGCGAGCACGCGCTCGAGCAGCTGGTGCGCCTCCCCCGCGTGGCCCCGCTCCCGCTCCACCTCCGCCAGCGCCCCGCAGACCTCCAGCGCCTCCTCGCCCTCGCCCTCGCCGGCCTCGCCTGGCGCCCCGAGGGCGGCGAGGGCGCGCTGGTAGGCGGCGGCGGCCTTGGCGAGCTTGCCCATGGCGGCGTAGGCGTCGCCGAGGAGGCGCGCGGCGCGGGCCACCTCCGCCTCCCCCCCTCCCCGCCCCGCAGCGCCGCCTCGCGCCCCTCGAGCGCGCGCTGCGGGGCCCCTCAGCGGGGCGGGGGCGGGGGCGGGCGGGCGGACGGCGGCGAGGGGGGCGGCCTCGGGGAAGCGGCCCTGGGCGAGGAGGGCGGCGGCGAGGTCGAGGGCGCACGCGAGGGTCTCCGCGTGGGCGCGCCCCAGGTGCTCCTCGCGAAGCGCCAGGGCCCGCCCCAGCAGCTTCTCCGCCCGCCCGTACTCCCCCTCCACGTACGCCCGCTCCCCGCGCTCGCTCAGGTCCGCCGCCTGCCCCCCGTCCGTCACCCCCCGCAGCGCCTCCCCACGCTCTTTCGGTTTTCTTTCGCTCTTTTTTGGCCCCGCGCCCGGCACGCAGGACCGGCTTCCGGCTGCCGGGGCGGGGTGCGCGGGCGGGGAGGCGCGGGGTGCGCACGGTGGCTCGGGGTCGAGGGCCGTGCCCCGCGAGGGCGCCTGCGAGGTCGGCGCGCTCGCCGAGCCCTGCGCGGGGCGTGAGGTGCTGCCGGGGTGCGGCGCCGGCGGGCGGCGGGCGGCGCGCCGTCTCCCTCCGCGAGGTGGAGGCCGCCCGGGCCGACTCCGGGAGGGCCATCGGCTCCACCGGCAGCGGCGTCACGGGCGGCACCTCGGCCGGCTCCTGCCCCCCCGCCTCTGCTTCCCCGGGCACGTCGCCTCTCCGCGGCCGCTTTGGCGACGTGCCCGGGCTCGGCGTCTCGGCGATGCGCCCGTACTCCGGCTCACAGGGCTGCGCAAGCCGGCTTGGGCTGACCACCTGCTTAGCCGCGGAGCCAGTGATCTTCTCTTGCGCCGCGGACGTTGATCCCCGAGCTGTGTCGCGGTATCAGGGCGCCCCATTGTTGATCGGAGCTCCTGCTGCACCTTCAAGGTCTGGAGAGCCTGTCGATGCCCGCGACGCGGCGCCGGGAGAGTTCCAAGGTCCCGTGATTGGGGTCTGCAGGACCGCAAACGTGGATGCCGGGCTTGGGGACCGCGGATTGGGGGTCGCGCTCTGTATGGAGGATCGCGGGGCGGCTTGGGGGGGCCCTGGCTGGACAATCGCAGCGCCGCCGTCCTTATCTGTTGCAGTGGACTCGCTCGTTGCCGCTGGTAAAGCTTCTTCATGCTTCAAAGCAGCGGCGCTGCTTGTGCGGCAGCCCATGCTCACTCATAGAGCCATAACTGAGTGGGCTAGCGAGTGATCCCGCTGCAGGGCGGAATCGGAGCTGGCCTACGCGGCGTAGACCCCTCCTGGCTCGAAAATTCGACGAAAAAAGGGGCTCAGCTTCTTCGAAGCGCTAGCGCCTCGATATCGTGCTGTAGGCGCCCCGCTGGCCACGTCCTCGATAGGGGTGATATGTCAAGTGCGCCGCCCTGTGACCCGGGCGCCAGAGCTCGCGGCCCGGGATTGGAGCACTCCCGGCCAACTCTGTTGACGTGCCGGTGTCTATCCTGCGCAGCAAGCTATTCCGAGTTCCTGAGGGAGGCGATGTTGAACGAACGGAGGTCGGTCTCGGATCGCGGTTTTCTGCCGCGTGCCTTCCTCGCATGCTTTCTGACGCGTTTCCGCGTTGCAGCGGTCTTCAGCGGAGTAGAGAAGCCGCTCGGGTGAGCCCCCTTCGCGCGCAGCTAGTCACTGACAGCACATCCGCGATCTGCTGACCTGCGCGCGCGCCGCAGAGGTCACGCTACTCAACGGCTCCTCATGGGTTTGTATTGTCAAGAACGGACTGTTTGGTGGCGGCGGGACCTGAAGGGAGCGTGACGGGGGCGGTGCGCAGGGCAGCGCACGAGCACCACTCCGGGCACGGAGGGCACGCGGCGGCGGCGGCGGCGGCGGGCAGCGTCTCCCCAAACTACTGTCACAGCTGCGCCTGCGCGGGCCTGCCCCCCGACCACGGCCACGGTGCGGCTCCGCGAGCATTTTCGCTGTTCGTCCCCGGGGTCCGACGGCCCCATCCCTGCAGTGCACTACTTCCGGGGTCACCCCTTCTGCTGCTACGGGTGCGCATCTAGAAGCGCGGCGGATCGCTCGCCAGTGTCCCTCTGAAGCGCCGCCTGCAGGCACCCGCTGTGCTGCTCGCGCGACCTTGGCTACAGTCCGGGCCCGGCGGCGGGGTCGTCCTCGTGGGGCCACTGAGCCTGCCACCGGCAGCGCGAGATGAACCAGACTCGCGCATCTAGATTCATCTATAGACAACATCTCCTCCCGCTCCTCGGGGAGACTGGTACAGCTTTGAGGTGGCGCGGCCCCAACCCTCGCGGGGTCACGCTGATTCAGAGCTTAGATTGCCTCTTTTTCAAGAGGTTTAGTGTTTTTAATGTCGCGATCGGTTACGGATTTCATGTAAATATGATCATGAGCAGGCAAAAAACTTCCGGGCACAGCGGGAGTGCTTGAGAAGAAAAAGCCCGCTCAGAAGAGTTGAAGGGCTGGGTGGGGCGTGGGGGTGGGGGCGGGGGCCGGGGGGCCGGGGGCCGGGGGCGCTACATGACGACGCGCCACTCGAGGTCGTCGGCGTCGGCGAAGTGGCGCCCGAGGTCCTCGAGCGGGGGAAGGCCTCCTCCTCCGCCCCCAGCGCCAGCCGCTCCGCCACCGCCCGCGCCACCTCCTCCACCCCCGCCCCCGCCCCGCCCCCCGCCCCCTCCGCCGCGGCCTCGCACGCCGCCCCTGCAACCGGCCCGGCCCCGTGAGGCGCGCGGGGGCGGGGGTGGGGCGGGGCGGGGCGGGCCTGTAGGCGCCGAGGCGGGCGGCGTGGGCGATGAGGGCGCGCCAGCAGGGGTCCTCGCTGAGGACGGCGGCGTGGCCGACGACGACGAGCAGCGCCCGCGCCCGCGTCACCGCCACGTTGAACGAGCGCGGGTCGCGCAGGAAGCCCAGCCGCTGCTCCCGCGCCTGCGCCAGCCGCCCGGCCGCGCCACCACCGTCGACACGATGATCACCCTCTCCTCCTGCCCTTGGTAGTCCCCTCCGTCCCCACTGCCCGCCCTCGGCGGGCGCGGGGCGGGGCGAGGCAGGGCGGGGCGGGGGCGCGCCTCGGATGGCCCCGAGGCCGCGTGCGCGGAGCAGCGTGCGGATGGAGCGGACCTGGCGGGGGGTTGGGGCGGGCGGGGGCGGGGCGGGGCGGGGGCGGGCGCCTGCTTGCGGTAGGGGGCGATGACGCCGATGTCGTTGGTGGAGACGGGGCGGCCCGGGGCGGCGAAGGCGAGGATGCTCTCCACCAGCCCCGTCACCACGCTCGCCTCGATCGGGTTGTGCAGCGACGGCGAGTCCACGTCTCGCACGTCTCTCCCCTCGACGCTGTAGAAGAGCAGCGGGGCCGCCGCCGGCAGCTCGCCCCACGAGGCGAGCGAGTCGTCGGGCTCCGCGGCGGCGAGCAGGCGCTTCTCGTAGAAGAGCCTCCCCGGCACCTGCACGCCGCCTCGCGGGAGGGTGTGCGGGGCGGGCCGGGCGGGCGGCGGGCCTCGAGGAGGGCGGCCTGGGAGCGGTAGTTGCGGCGTAGCACGGTGATGTAGCGCGCGTCCCGCCGCCCGTACGGCCCCTGCCCCAGCAGCCGCTCCTGCCCCGCCCGCCTCCTCGCCTCCGCGCCGCGCGGGGGCCAGGGCGGGGCGGGCGCGCCTGGAGCGAGATGCCTGCCCCGAGCTGCAATGCGAGCGGAGATCTGAGGAGGGGGCCCAGCTGCCGCGGGTCCCCGCAGATGACGACCCGCGTGGGGTGGGCGCCGCCTGGGGGCCCCTCGGCGGGGGCGGGGCGGGGCGGGTGCGGGGTGCGCCGAGGGCGAGGGTCAATGGGATGAGGGACTCGGGCTCGAGCGCCTGGCCGGCCTCTGGCCCCCGTCAGCGGCCCGCCGGGGGCGCCGGGGGCGCGCGCCGTCGAACACGATCCAGCCGAAGTGGCCGGCGGGGAGGCCGAGGGCGCGGAGGATGCCGGCCCCGCGCACGTCTGCGGGGCCGGCGTGGGCGGGGCGGGCGCGGGCGGGGGCGGGCGGCGCGGGCGGACGGCGACGACGACGCGGAAGGCGGCGAGCTCGGGCAGCTCCGGCACGTCTGCGCCCCGTCACGCCCGCACCAGCCGGCCGGCGGGGGGGATGCCGGCGCGCCGAAGAGGCCCGTGTCGGGGTCGGCGACGCAGTATGGCAGAACCGAAGCGAAGACCGTCGCTGCCGGCCGCTGGAACGAGTTCCTGCCCCGCCCATCGGCCCCCGGGCACCCCGCGCCCCGCGCCCGCCCCCCACGGCGCACAGGCGAAAGAGTGTGCCCCGGGGAAAGTGCCTGCAGTGCGGGGTCGGCGGGCGGGGCGCGCGGAGGGCGGCGGGGACGGGCGGGGCGCACTGGGCGAGGCGGGCGCAGAGAGTGTCGGCGGCAGAGTTCGAGGGGGCGCAGGCGAGCACACGCGCTGCCGGGGAGCGCCGGGTCGCCTGCGGGGGCCCGGCCTGAGGGATGCACTGCGGGGCGCGGCGGCGGCCGGGGTCCGAGCGCCTGCAGGATGATCTCGACTACTGTCATCGTCTTCCTGCCGCCGCTGTCACTCCCGCCCCGGCCGCCCACGCAGAGCGCGCACCCGGTGCCGACGGGACCCCACACGACGAAAGGAGCGCCGGTGGGCCGGTGGAGCTGCCGGGCCGGCCGGCCTCAAGGGTGTGTCTGGACCGGGGGGGGGGCGGGGCGGGGCGCACGACGCAGCGAGCGACGGCCTCGAGCTGCTCGGGGTTCAGCTCCCGGCTCGCCTCCAGCGCGGGGTGCCGGCGCCGGCTCCAGCGCTCGGGCCCCGGCGCCGCCTCCGCGTAGGGGAAGGCCGTGCGGAGGACGGGGAAGCAGGGGCCGGCGTGCTCCTCGTCGAGGGGCGCCCCGAACGCGTCTGCGCCGGCCCCGCTGACGCGCGTGCGGGCCGGGGGCGAGCGGGCGCCGGCACCAGTCCCGTGCAGCGCCTCCGCCCCGTGCTCCTCCTCGGCCTCCTCGTCCCAGCACTCGTCTTCCTCCTCGTCGCAGGGCTCGGGACCGGGCGGGGCCGGGGCGCGGGGCCGGGGCGGGGCGAGGGGCACAGGGTCGGCCTTGGGGAAGAGGGGGACGGCCCTCGCGGCAAGCACCTCGTCCACCGCCTGGTGCATCCGCCTGGCGCACCGTCAGCCCGCCCCTGCCGCCTCGAGGCCCGGGGGCCGGCGCGCCGGATGCCCATCCGGCAGAAGGTGAAGCGGACGTGGCAGCGGGGGACGAGCGCGCCGTGCGGCCACCGCGCCGCGAAGGCCGCCGGCGCGAGGGCGAGCACCTGGGCCTGCGCGGCCTGGCGAGGGGTCGCAAGGGGCGCAGGGGCGGCTCGCCGAGCACAGCAAGAATCAGCTCGGGTTGAGCTCGAGTAAAACCCGAGATAGCATCTTTGCGAAAGTCGGCCTTGGGGAAAGGAGAGGCCCTTAGGTCTGTGCCTATCTTGTGTCAAACTTCAACTTGATTTTATAGACAAAATTTTTGGACCTAGGTACCCATTTTCGACCCTAGGGAGCACGATGGCGGCGCTACTTTTCAAATGTGACACCTCTAACAAGCACTAACAGCACGTACGAACGAAATTGTTCGCGTGAAGCCCGATCGCCATTGGCCAAAAAGCTCAATCGCCCCATTCGAATTCACGGACAAGCGCAAATATCATTGGCTTCCAGCTTGCTTCCCCTTCGCCGATGGAAATTGCAAAAAGCCTCTGTACCCGGCTGGTAGGCTGGAGTCACCGCGGCCGTGCACGTGACCGAGCCGCGCGCGTCACGCGTCGCTTCGCTCAGCTCAGAGTCACTGCAGCTGATATCGATAATAGATTCGATATACGCGTACGACTCGGTACGAGACTCGGACCGCCACGCGCGCGGCGCGCGCGGCGTGGCGCACCGTGGCGCCGGCACGAATCGCTGGCGCTAGCTAGACCAAGCTACTAGGCTAGAAGCTACTAGGCGGCGTACAGCCGCGTACTACGGTACTACGGTAGTCCTCTCCGGGCTCAACAGCTGCAGCAGTAAATATATATACTATAGCTAGTAATAACCGCGCGCGGTACCGGTTGCGGGCCCCCGTACGCGTTTTAAAAACAAAGAGCGGCCACCCTCACGCCTTGAGTCCCCAAGACCCAAGGCCACTCCTGCTCCGCAGGGACTCGCTTGTCCAATGCAAGAATGAGCCCGAAATACCATTTAAGCTCATCTCGGCAGGCAGCTAAGCTTATTTAAGCTTATCTCGCAGGCCTGTGACCGGAGCACCCGTGCGCCCGCGCCGCGCGCCCACCAGCGAGCAGCCAATCTCGATTGCACTCACTCTCTAGCTAGCTAGCTAGCTATCAGATGCCTATGGTCTCGCTAGCTAGCTAGCTACAGCTACATCGCGCCTCGTTGACCAACTCTTAGCTAGCTCGCAGCGCCATCCCCGTAGCGCCATCGCCCACTTGTCCCAGCCGCCGGCGCCGCTCCATGTGCTCCACCACATCCGCGGCGCCTCGTTGCGCGTGCCGCGGTGCCGCCAGGCGCCTGCACGCGCGAAGTCAAGGCAAGGCGCGGTGCCTAAAGCTCAGCGCGGGACTCAGCGCGGGACGGGAAGCTATAGGATGGACCGGCCTGGCGCGCTTGCTAGCAAGCATTGCTAGCTAACGTGGCGCAGCCTGAGGCGCGCGCGTACCTGGTGCCAGAGGGACCGCGGAACGCGGAACGCAGGGAGACCACCGAGGGCTCCTGCACGGAGTAGTCAGATCACTTAGCAAATCCGATGGCAGGACGGTTTCTTGGGCACATGTTCGAACCTGCCATCGCGTCTCGGTCCAGAGCGTCGGAATTCGCGTCTCGGTGCTCGGAAGGGTTGCTGTCCGCCCTCAAGAGCTAGTTAGCCAGCGTGGCACCAAGTGGACGGCGGGAGACCGACCGCGGCGGGTGTCCGTTGAAGCCGATGAACGGAAGCCGATGAACAAGGACCTGCGCGTGAAGAGGACAAGAATGCGCTACGAGTCGCGGTTCAATGCTGTTGCTCGGGCGGCGGCCAGCGAGGCCTGCGGGACGAAGACGTTGACGAAGGCTTTTTGGATGTGTACCCTGTCCAATTGCGTACTGGTACCCCTGTCCCGCGGCTGCATTGCTGCTGCAACCATGTGCAACGGTCCCGCAGCTGCATCCCATCGTGCAGCTGAGCGCGTGCAAGCATACGTGTGCGAGGATGCCAAGACTGGCGCGGCAACCGATACACAGCCCGAGCAGCTAGCGAGCGAAAAGCTTCGTGCGTGCCAATTCTAATACAATCTCTCCTATAAGTCCCCAGGGCTGAGTACTCCGTGGCGCAGGGCGACTCGGCGACGCAGCGCAGATGCTGACGCAGCGCGATCCATGCGGGGACCCGCCCCTCCGGCAAGCGATATGAACAGTTCGTACCACGCTTAGAAGTTTTCTCATAGACAAGTCATGGGGCCGCCGCATAGGGCCGAGGCGCGGCCAGGCGGAGCGGAGGCGCGGCGGCGCGGCTCGCCGGGCGGGGCGGAGGCGCGGCGGGCGGCGGCGAGGCTCGCCGGCGGGGCAGAGGCGCAGCGGGCGGCTGGGCACTCTCGCCGGGCGGCGCGGGAGGTGCGGCGGGAGGCGGCGAGGCTCGCCGCACGCGGCGGAGGCGCGGCGGGCGGCGGCGCGGCTCTCCGGGCGGGGCGGAGGCGCAGCTGGCGGCGGCGAGGCTCGCCGCACGGAGCGGGAGGTGCGGCGGGAGGCGCTGCGGCTCACGGGGCGAAGCGGAGGCGCGGCGGGCGACGGCGAGGCTCTCCGGGCGGGGCGGAGGCGCGGCGGGCGGCGGGGCATCTCGCCGGGCGGGGCAGAGGCGCGGCGGGCGGCGGGGCATCTTGCCGGGCGGTGCGGGAGGTGCAGCGGGCGGCGACGAGGCTCGCCGCACGCGGCGGAGGCGCGGGCGGGCAGCGGCGCGGCTCTCCGGGCGGGGCAGAGGCGCGGCGGGCGACGGGCATCTCGGCGGGCGGCGCGGAGGCGCGGCGGGCAGCGGCGCGGCTCTCCGGGCGGGGCAGAGGCGCGGCGGGCGGCGGGCATCTCGGCGGGCGGCGCGGGAGGTGCGGCGGGCGGCGGCGAGGCTCGCCGCACGCGGCGGAGGCGCGGCGGGCGGAGGCGCGGCTCTCCGGGCGGGGCAGAGGCGCGGCGGGCGGCGGGGCATCTCGGCGGGCGGCGCGGGAGGCGCAGCGGGCGGCGACGAGGCTCGTCGCACGCGGCGGAGGCGCGGCTCTCCGGGCGGGCAGAGGCGCGGCGGGCGGCGGGCATCTCGCGGGCGGCGCGGGAGGCGCAGCGGGCGGCGACGAGGCTCGTCGCACGCGGCGGAGGCGCGGCGGCGGAGGCGCGGCTCTCCGGCGGGGCAGAGGCGCGGCGGGCGGCGGGGCATCTCGGCGGGCGGCGCGGGAGGCGCAGCGGGCGGCGACGAGGCTCGTCGCACGCGGCGGAGGCGCGGCGGGCGGAGGCGTGGCTCTCCGGGCGGGGCAGAGGCGCGGCGGGCGGCGGGGCATCTCGGCGGGCGGCGCGGGAGGCTCGGAGGCGCGGCGGGCGGCGACGAGGCTCGCCGCACGCGGCGGAGGCGCGGCGGGCGGAGGCGCGGCTCTCCGGGCGGGCAGAGGCGCGGCGGGCGGCGGGGCATCTCGGCGGGCGGCGCGGGAGGCGCAGCGGGCGGCGACGAGGCTCGCCGCACGCGGCGGAGGCGCGGCGGGCGGAGGCGCGGCGGGCGGCGGCGGGCGGCCCCGCCTGGCTGCTGCGCCTGCCGCTTGACTGCAGGTCTACGTACTTATTTATAATATCAGCTAGCTATCTGCTAGTGGCAGCCGCGGGGCGGGGTGGGGCGGGGCGGGGCAGCTGCGGGGCCTTGCTCATGCCTCAGACGGAAGGTAAACCCGCACTAGCACCGGTTTTTCACTCAAGCGTAATGGGCGGGGCCCGCGCGCACCGTGGCACGGGGGGGAAGCCTGCGGCTCGAGCTTGCCCGGCTGCTCAAAGACGTAGTACTCCCAGCAACTTCCCGCTTATAGAAACTGAATCCCAATGTAATAGATGGTGTTTCTCAGGGCTCGGATCCAGGCGCGGGGCCCGCCCTGGGGAGGACGGGCGTGGTTCCGCGGGCCCATCATTCTCAGGTGCCCCCCTCACTCCCTCGAGGCGATTCTTCTGTGTCGCGCCCGGCGGCCCCGGCTCACCTTATAGAAACTGAATCCCAATGTAATAGATGGTGTTTCGCAGGGCTCGGATGCAGGCGCGGGGCCCGCCCTGGGGAGGACGGGCGTGGTTCCGCGGGCCCATCATTCTCAGGTGCCCCCCTCACTCCCTCGAGGCGATTCTTCTGTGTCGCGCCCGGCGGCCCCGGCTCACCTTATAGAAACTGAATCCCAATGTAATAGATGGTGTTTCTCAGGGCTCGGATCCAGGCGCGGGGCCCGCCCTGGGGAGGACGGGCGTGGTTCCGCGGGCCCATCATTCTCAGGTGCCCCCCTCATGATCACTCCCTCGCGATCGAGGCGATTCTTCTGTGTCGCGCCCCGGGGGCCCGGCGGCCCCGGCTCACCTTATAGAAACTGAATCCCAATGTAATAGATGGTGTTTCTCAGGGCTCGGATCCAGGCGCGGGGCCCGCCCTGGGGAGGACGGGCGTGGTTCCGCGGGCCCATCATTCTCAGGTGCCCCCCTCACTCCCTCGAGGCGATTCTTCTGTGTCGCGCCCGGCGGCCCCGGCTCACCTTATAGAAACTGAATCCCAATGTAATAGATGGTGTTTCGCAGGGCTCGGATGCAGGCGCGGGGCCCGCCCTGGGGAGGACGGGCGTGGTTCCGCGGGCCCATCATTCTCAGGTGCCCCCCTCACTCCCTCGAGGCGATTCTTCTGTGTCGCGCCCGGCGGCCCCGGCTCACCTTATAGAAACTGAATCCCAATGTAATAGATGGTGTTTCGGGGGACCGGGAAAATGTCAAAATCGGCAAACGCTTTGGCCCGGCCCCGAGTTCCAATTCTCTCCCAAAATTTTATCGCCGGCCTCGCCGAGTCGCTCGTCGCGATTTTTCGCTCTCGCTCTTCTGTATTTTCTGTACATGTATTTCTGTAGTGTATGTGCTCGAGTGTGGTTTTCAAGAAGGACAGGGATGCAAGGCGGGGCGCGCCGCGGCGGGGCGGGGCGGGCAGGGGCCGGCGCGGGGCGCGATCCGGCCTGTGCGCGGGCGTCAGCACGGCTCGCGGCGGGCGGGGAGGCGGCGGGGGCGGCGCGGACCTGGCCTCAGCCCCGTCGGCGAGGTGGGGCGCGCCGCGGCGGGGCGGGGCGGGCAGGGGCCGGCGCGGGGCGCGATCCGTCCTGTGCGCGGGCGTCAGCGCGGCTCGCGGCGGCGGGGAGGCGGCGGGGCGGCGCGGACCTGGCCTCAGCCCCGTCGGCGAGGCGGGGCGCGCCGCGGCGGGGCGGGCGGGCAGGGGCCGGCGCGGGCGCGATCCGGCCTGTGCGCGGGCGTCAGCACGGCTCGCGGCGGGCGGGAGGCGGTGGGGCGGCGCGGACCTGGCCTCAGCCCCGTCGGCGAGGTGGGGCGCGCCGCGGCGGGCGGGGCGGCAGGGGCCGGCGCGGGGCGCGATCCGTCCTGTGCGCGGGCGTCAGCGCGGCTCGCGGCGGGCGGGAGGCGGCGGGGGCGGTGCGGACCTGGCCTCAGCCCCGTCGGCGAGGCGGGGCGCGCCGCGGCGGGGCGGGGCGGCAGGGGCCGGCGCGGGCGCGATCCGGCCTGTGCGCGGGCGTCAGCACGGCTCGCGGCGGGCGGGAGGCGGTGGGGCGGCGCGGACCTGGCCTCAGCCCCGTCGGCGAGGCGGGGCGCGCCGCGGCGGGGCGGGGCGGGCAGGGGCCGGCGCGGGGCGCGATCCGGCCTGTGCGCGGGCGTCAGCACGGCTCGCGGCGGGCGGGGAGGCGGCGGGGGCGGCGCGGACCTGGCCTCAGCCCCGTCGGCGAGGCGGGGCGCGCCGCGGCGGGCGGGCGGGCAGGGCCGGCGCGGGGCGCGATCCGGCCTGTGCGCGGGCGTCAGCGCAGCTCGCGGCGGGCGGGAAGGCGGCGAGGGCGGCGCGAACCTGGCCTTAGCCCCGTCGGCGAGGCGGGGCGCGCCGCGGCGGGGCGGGGCGGGCAGGGGCCGGCGCGGGGCGCGATCCGGCCTGTGCGCGGGCGTCAGCGCAGCTCGCGGCGGGCGGGAAGGCGGCGAGGGCGGCGCGAACCTGGCCTTAGCCCCGTCGGCGCGCGCGAGGCGGGGCGCGCAGCGGCAGGGCGGGGCGAGCGGGGCATGATGTGCCTAGATAACGCGCTATACAGCTGCAGCTGTAGGCCATCGGCTCCAGTGAGCAACTACCGTAGTATCACGAGCGCGCGCGGCTAGGCTAGGACGAAAGCACTTCTCCGAAGCTTTTGCATGTCTTCTGACGGGCTAGCTTGCGCGGAGCGACACGTTGTTGGGCGATCGTACTCGCGCCACTGGTGCCGGTGCGCGAGGGCACAGACACCGTTGAAACTGCTTCCAGAACATAGCTGTCGCTACGCCTCGCCTCCTACGCCTCCGCTTCTATGTCCGACGGCGCCTGCTATCTGGAGCTGATTTCGGCGGGGGATAGCTCATTTCGGCATTCGCCGAAATCGTACCCGAAATGATTCTCGCTGTGGAGGGGCGCACGAGGACGGCCTGCACGTAGAAGTGATATTCGACGGCCTCCTCGCCCGCCACCCGCACCCGCAGCAGGTCCCCGTCTGCGCCTCGTCACGCCGGCCGCCGGGCCCCGGCGGGGCGCGTACACTGCAGGTCTGGCCGCTTCTCGGGGAGGCCCGGCACGCGCAGGCGCCGCAGGGAGGCGGGCGTCCCCGCGCGCAGGCGGGAGCGGCGCGTGGAAGAGGTCGTACGCTTTGATGTCGTGGAGCATTTGCACCTCCTCGACCTGCCGCCGCCTCGCCCCCCGAGCGCGCCGGGGCGGCGGCGGCGGGCGCACCCACAGGACGGCGTGCATGCGCTCAGTGTAGGCGATGGGCCCCGCTTCGGCCGCCAGCGGCGACAGCCGCTGTGGGAGCCACTTCTGGGGGACGGTGAGTTGCCAGGATGGACAAGCCCCTGTGCGAAGAGGGGGGGGGGGGGGGGGGGGGGGGTGTGTCGGACCTCGAGCTCGGCCGCTGGAGCGAGGAGCGGTTCCGGGACCTGCCGCGCCCTCAACGCCGCCGCCGCGGCCCCAGGGTCGGCAGGCGCACGGGGTAGAGGGATGGGAAGGCCTCGCGGGCGGTGTAGGAGGGCATGGGCGGGCGCGGGGCGGCGTCGAGCAGGGCGGGGGCGGCGTCGAAGAGCCGGCGCAGGTGGAGCGGGTAGAAGGGGGCGGCCTCGGGGCTCAGGCGCCGCTCGTCGGCGAGGCGCGAGACCGCCGCGAAGCACTTCTTGGTCGCCGCCAGCAGCACGCCCGCCCGCGCCCCCGCCTTCGCTGGGCGCAGCGCGATCGACACCGCCTGTCGGAAGACACCCATCTGCCCCGCGCTCCTGAACGAGACCTGCAAGATCGCCGCCACGGTGAGCGCCGCGGCGCTCGCGCGCGGAGGGACGGCGCGCCTGGAGCCTGATCGGAGTTCGGGGCACCAGGGGCAGCTCGCGATCGACGCACGCCTGCCGCGCCTCCTCGCCCTGGAAGGAGGGTTGTGGGTACCCGGTCGACGTCGTCGCCAAGCGAGAGCTCGACGCTGGCACTCACATGAAGTGGCACGAGCGTAGTTCCGCCCAACAGAATGCTGAACGCACTCTGACGTAGGGCGGTGACCGAGACTATGAACTTCCCCTTGGCAGCAGAAATTGTTATTTGCTTGATATATGTGGCGGTGTCTTCAACGTCGATTATCTGCGGTACGCTTCAGCTCAGAGGATCCAGCACTTAGCGCGTCGACTAGGGCCGCAATCGCAGATTGACGCACGCCGAAGTCAGCATGACGTAACTAGGACGTCTAGATCTTAGCTTTTGATCTGCGATTACGATTACTAAGTTAGCCAGGGCGCCCTTGATCTGCGATTACGATCTCCGAGTGAACGCATCAAGTCGCTCTGCTGCCCCAGCAGGGGGATGCCGGCGCCGGTCACCGATGCTTGCCCGAGGGACGGCGCGAGCGGTACGATTGGTACGGAACGAAGAGGTGTGGCGGCGACATGACGGGCGTGTGGAGGCGACATGACCGGCGCGGACGGCGGGGTCCACAACAGCGGCCTCGAGTTCGCGGGGAGCTGCATCGCGCGCGGCTGAATGCTCCAGTGCAAGCGCACTGGAGCTCGCCTGCTCATCTACACTAACAAGATTGTCAGCACCAAAAAAGTCACCAGTGAATTTGTAGTTTTCAACTTCTTTTTTGAGCATGCCAATAAACTTCCTTCTGTTCATCATTTGCACAAAGTCGTCGCCCATGTTGGCGATTTCGTCAATTACTATTTCAATATCTTCCTCAATATCCAGGTCACCCGGCACCCCCACAATGCGGCCACTGCGCAGTCTCACTTTGAAAAACCTCCCGATGCTACCACTTTGCAAGGGAATACCACTTTGCTGCTACCACTCCCGATGCGTGAGAAGCGTGCGAGCGCACGTGCAATCGGCGGGTCCTCGGGGGCGCTCACCTCATTGATATCGCCAGCGACAGTAGAGTCGCCGCCTCCCTCCTCCAGCTCCAAACCGTCGCCTGCTTCAGGCTCCAGAACGGCCTGGGGCGACCGTGCACGACCGTGCAGTCAGATGGAGGGAGGGGATGGGATCCGGAGTGCGGCGAAAGCTGACCTCGAGCTCCATCACAGCCGCCGGCGTAAAAGGGCGGCGGGAGGAAGGCGAAGAGCGCGGGGGCGCCTTCAGACCACAGGCGCGAGCGACTAGTACTCTGTAATTACGATCGTAGCTCAAAGCCAAGACGCCCTAATTACGATCGTAATCGCAGATCTAGATGAAGGACGCCCTAATCGTAACTAGTAATCGCACTCCTTGCGCACGCTTTTAAACGCGCTGAAACGCAACCGCCGCGCGCTGAAACGCAACCGCCGCGCGCTGAAACGCAACCGCCGCGCGCTGAAACGCAACCGCCGCGCGCTGAAACGCTGGAAAATAGGGACGGGGCTTGATACCCCCCCTCACCTTGACAAGCTTCAAGGCTTGACGCTCCTGTTCTCTGGGGCGGAGTGCGGTGCGGAGTGCAGTCCGAGTGTGTGTGTGTGTGTGCTCCGGTACCGGGGTACCGGTTTTACGTCGGCCCCCTCGTCCAGAACCCCGGGCTTCCGCCCAGGCCTCTACAGCATGAAAGCTGTAGAGGAGCTAGCTGTAGCGCATGCGTATGCGCGCGGACGCCCGGCCTCGGCGCGCGGACCATGGGCCGGCGCTCTGCAGGCTGCAGCTGGCCGCCCCGAACGTGTACCCCTCTGCCGGCATGCAATGCCATGCATGAGCTCGAGCAACTGGGCTGCAGAAGTCAGGCTTAGGGCCTAAGGCTCGCCTTTATAATATACGCTCTTATAATGCATGTGCACGCATTCACTGAAGCTATTGTAAGTGAAGATGGGACAGGGTGGAAAGCGAGTTGAAGGTGGAAGCCCAGGTGAGCGGATCGACGGCATGGAGGGGAGCGATGGCGGAGGACGTTGTATGGTGGAGAAGGGTGGGGAACGAGGACCGGAGCTCTCGAGCTCACTGTTGCTTCTCCAGGAAGCCGCCACGGTAGAATGGACTACCGGGCGATGTCCTCCTTAGGACTTTCTGCACGAAGCTCTGGGTCTGCTTGGGCTGTTCTGATCCTGCCCCGCCCTCGGGGAAAGCGGCGGACTTTGCCAGGCTCAACCTGCTCCACGGAGGAATTTAAGAGAAGAAGACTCATGGGATAATTGTCAATGGGGCGATCGACGCACGAGGAACCGCCAGGCTTCGAATTCACGTGCAAGGCTTGGCGGAAGTCGTTCGGTCGAAGCGTGTATTCTTGCTGATAGACTGTCATGTGGGGAGGGGCGTGATATCTCTTGTCGGAATACTGCGAGTGGTGTATATGTCTGGCAAAAGCACGCTTGATGTAAGAGATTCGCAGCCAGCAGCCGCGTACCTGCGATGAATCCGGCGACTGCTCGCTGGCCCGCTCAGCCGGCCCGACCTTGGCATATTCAAGCACGTTGTTTGATTCGCTCAGCGGGACGAACCCAGAGTAGCTGCGCGTAAGTAGAGGACGAGTTAGAGCAAGAAGAAAGGAAACAAGCAGCTAACGGAGGCGTGTTTTGAGTGTTTAGGCGTGTTTTGCGCACTCTGGCGAGCGCTAGCCAGGCCGCTGAGCTGGAGGCGGCACTGGCTACAACGGGTCAAGGCCGGCTTTAAGGGCAGCTGGCGCTCGCACCCTTGAGGCGTCCAGATCGCCTGGCCTGAGTGACCCCGAGAGACGGCAGGCGCAATCCTTCCGAACGTGTAGCCGCTGAGGCGGTGTCAGAAAGGTCTGAAAGCGCTAGAGCCTGTGCATGTGGTTGAACGCGGACCCGAAAACGACTGTTGAAGCCGGCAGAGATCCGCTGGAGGTGGCGCCGGCCATGTGAGAAGCTGGACAGTGAGCAGCCGCGGAGAAGAGGCAGAGAAGGCTGGGGCGTCCTTAGCTACGACGAGATACAGCTCGGGCCAACGGCCAACGGGAAGGTGTGCGTCGGTCGTTTTTGGGTCGAGATCTGTCCATGTACCCCCCGCGCTTACATTTCGTTTCAATTCCGCACTCGTTGCGCAGGCGGAAGGGGGGGATTCCAGCACCCTCTCGAACTGAGCTTTTTGTTACTGATCATGAATCTTTCACAGCTGTCGAAGCGGCTTTCACGCCCGGGTCCGCAGAGCGAGGCGAGGACGTCGACGCGCTCTCCATGATCCTGGCGTACCGAACGCCGGGCCCTTCGATCGCCTCACCGCGAAGGAACCTACGGCCTTTTTTGGAGAAAGAGGCGGTACTTAAAAATATCTGGTCTATGCGTTCACAACCTTGAATGATGGATCGATCGCGAGCAGGGCAGCATTAATATTAGCAAGAATCCGGACGGGCACGAGGTCGATCGGCCCTCGGAGACGCGCGAGGCGTTCTATGATGTATATGATTTTTTGATTCTGATTTTGATTTGGTTGGACGTCGGCGGTGTCCAATGCTACGCGTTCCCATCGTAATATATGCCAGGGCTCCCCCCGACGGTGTCCAATGCCAGGGCTCCTCCCACCTATAGCCCATCGTAATCGTAATTATAATGGGCGCGGCGATCGCAATCGTAATCGTACTGATCGCACAGGAGTGGTCTAGGTCTAGGAGTGGTCACGCGCGCCCGTAGCTTAGAAAGAGCAACGATACTGCAGCTGCGAGCTACAGTACTATAATATCGATTCGCCCTTGCGTATTAATGAGCACAGCTAGTCAAACGTGCATGGCCCGCAGGCGCTCGATTCGTTTGCGGATAGGAGGGTGGGTGGCGAAGATAAACTGCATGCGCATGCACACCATAAGCTCTGTGGCAGGAAACACCGGCAGAGCGATTTGCACCTCGAAGAGCGTCGAAGGCGAGGCTGCGAAGTAGAGGTGACTGTATGGCGAGGCTGGAGATAATAAGCCAGGAGGAGGGCAACCAAAGCACAGCACACACCAAGTCGAGGCAAATCTCGTGTCTTGTAGCCCCGCTTGCCCTCAGCTTCGATGCGTTCAAGGGCGGATGCAAGGTCCTGCGGTCGCCCAGAATACCTTGCTCCACATGAGTCCGCCAGGTACTCCCGGTCTCGACTGACAACTGCTATCTGGTCAGTAACAGCTAACAGGTATCCAAGAAGCTGACTGACGATTGCGGAGGACAGAGCCAGCAACCCATGTGATCGCCCCTGCCGCAACGAGTGAAATCCCGACTGCTGTGAACGGATCCAATCGGCGAGCTCGTTTCCGTCGATTTCGCCGGCTGAAGTCGTAGTCCGAGTCCTCGTCCTCATCACGCCTCTGCCTGGGTGCGTAGCCACTGTTGTACCGTGTTGGTCGCGTGAGCAGATTTATGCCGAGGCGAGATACGCCGTAGAATCCAGCCAATACGGCAGCAAGGACGGTACTCGATTTCGAATCTCCATTGCTTATGTGTGCAATCTTCGCACGGGATGCAGTCAGCAGCTGCTGAGCCAGCACCCTCGTCGACTGCAGACCTCGTGGCCTAGCACAGCTCTGAGCTCTGCGGTTGTAAACCGTTCGATGGCTCCGCGGGTCACTCCGATGGCAGCCGATCGCGGGCTGAATCCCGCTGCAAAGGCGTTGAGTTCGTGTGAAGGAATCAGGTAGCAAGGAGGTGCTGGTAAGGCAGCTGCAGCAGCTGCTTCATCTACAAGCCGAAGCAAAGCAGCCTCCTGGCCCGAAACCCTTCCGGGCTCAAGGAGACGGCCACCCATCGACCTTGCAACAGCTCGCCCGCCCGTTCCGCCGATAGCCAACGTCTGCCAGAGCGCGGCCCCTGCAGTCGTTGCGAGCACCGCAGCCCCTGCGCAAAAACACTCAAATGCAAAAAGCGCGAACGAAGGCTCAGCGGCTGTGAATAGTCGGCGTGCCTGGTGACATGGGCAAGTAGACCCCGCCGGCGATGTTGCGAGCTGCGATCTCGGCGACGAGTGCGGAGGCGCCTGCGAGCTGCACGTACCACGTTAACGGCGATCGCACCACTACTATCGATCGCACCACCAACCCTGCCAGACTGTAGAACCCCGCTCGAAAATTCGCATTCCGTCTTTGCAACACTAG
The DNA here is from genome assembly GCA_004431415.1 of Cyanophora paradoxa. Lineage (NCBI taxonomy): Eukaryota > Glaucocystophyceae > Cyanophorales > Cyanophoraceae > Cyanophora > Cyanophora paradoxa. The sequence goes on along the minus strand of QPMI01000242.1, from coordinate 62,241 downwards.
TTCTCTCTCCACGTCGTCATCGGAGCGCTGAATCACGGACAAGCCGTCGCCGCGGGGTCCGCCGCCACCACCTCCGCCACCGCCACCGCGAAAGTGGCCTTCGTCTCCGCCGCCGCTACCGGATCCGGCGGACCCATTGCTCGGCCCGACGTCTCGCCCCGAGGTGCGCACATCAGCAGACACCGCGGCGTCTGCTGACGTGCAAAAAGGTGCGAACGTCAGCGAAGCAAGGCGCGGCGCAAAAGTTGCATACGTTGAAGCCGCGGCCCAGGCGATGCGGCGGCGAACGTGCGAGCCTTTGTGCCGCCGCGTACGTTGAGCCGCGCGCTCAAGGCCGGCCGATCGGCGCGCCGCTGGCCGAAGCTATCGGGCCGCGGCCGCCCCGCCGGCAGCGCCGTCGGCAGCGCCGTCGGCAGCGCCGCGACGAATGCCATCAAACTGACGAATAGTAACGACACGGGGACCGGGGACTCAGGCCGGGGGGATCTCGATGACGCTGAAAAAAAACGAGCGGGTACTCTGAGTCGCAACCCTGGTCCCCTTTCCGTTGTCCCCGCGTCGTTCGAGCTCCTTCCTGCTCGCCCAGACGAACGGTGTGCCCTATTCCCGTAACTGCGAGCGCGGTCCTATTCCTGCCGCCATCCTGCCCCAGACGAACGGTGCGCGAACTGCGAGCGCGAGCCTCCCACTCGACGCGCTAAGCGCTCGAGCTCGCGCGCCGCGCAGCAGGCAATGGCGAAGGCCGGAGCCCCGAGGCCCGAGCTCGAGGCGCGCCCATTTCGAATTCCACCCCGGATTCTGGCGCCCTCGGATGCTTTCCTCGCGCCTGGGAGACATAGGAATCCGCGCTTACATTCGTTTCAATTCCGCACTCGTTGCGCAGGCGGAAGGGGGGGATTCCAGCACCCTCTCGAGCTCCTCGCCAACTGACGCTGCGCCTGGCAGCGTCACAGCTGGCGCGGTGTAGCTCGCGCCGCGCCGCGAACTGAGCTTTTTGTTACTGATCATGAATCTGTCACAGCTGTCGAAGCGGCTTTCACGCCCGGGTCCGCAGAGCGAGGCGAGGACGTCGACGCGCTCTCCATGATCCTGGAGTACCGAACGCCGGGCCCTTCGATCGCCTCACCGCGAAGGAACCTACGGCCTTTTTTGGAGAAAGAAGCGGTACTCAAATATATCGTGTCTATGCGCTCACAACCTTGAATGATGGATCGATCGCGAGCAGGGCAGCATTAATATTAGCAAGAATCCGGACGGGCACGAGGTCGATCGGCCCTCGGAGACGCGCGAGGCGTTCTATGATGTATGTGATTTTTTGATTCTGATTTTGATTTGGTTGGACGGTGTCCAATGCTACGCGTTCGGCCAGGTTATCAAGCAGGAGGTCGATGCTGCAAAAGCTGCCACGGAGCGTGCCTGCATAGCAGCTGCTGAGGCCCGCTCCCTTGAGAGAAAATTCCGTGACAACTAGTCGGCCCATCATGGCATGGCCACCAGTTGTAGCCCGGGCCCGGACTTGGCGTTTTTCCAAATGTAGCCCACTCGAGCTCTCTCTTGACACAATCATCGATAACGCTTGGTTTAAATTAATTCGATTACGATCGCTGGACTACGATTTGAGGTTGCAATTGGACGGGGAATTGTAGCTATATATAGCTAGTGTCTGCGGAGAGGCGCATTACTCTCATTAAAGTTTATAATAATAATTCGAGGGCAACGCCATGTGCGTTCGTCCAACTTTCGTCCAACTTTCGTCCAACTTTATATATAATGAACGGAACAGGGACACTGCAGTTGCACTGCCCCTGTTGGAGGGGAAGGACCTCTAAAGGTTGAGCAAGAAAGTTCACCCCTGCGGCTGGTCGCGTTCAACAGTTAACTTTGAGCCGAGATAGTGTGGACTCTGATAACAGCTCGGAACGTGCCCCGTTTCACCCTCCTCTTCCCGCTCCTCGGCCCGCAGGAGGGGCGTCGGCGCGTCGTTGAACATCGCGTTGTCGTTCAGCGAGTCGGGGAATTGCGAGCCCTCCGCAGCTGCTGCTCGGAATTGCGAGCCCTCTCCCTTTGTGCAGCACAGATTCGAGCGCAGGCTGACTGAGGCGCGCCGGTTGCGGTGGCCTTCCGAAAGAGAGAAAGAGCAAAGCAATAGAGAGAGATTCGAACCCGAGTCTGATAGTGTGTGTAGCAGCTTCGGCTTGTTTGATGTTGCACGCCACCGGAACCCGAAGGTGCCGCGTTTCTGTATCCAATTGCAAAGCTCGGTAATTTTGAGGCATTCGTCCAGCTGCTTGGAGCGCCTGTGCGCTGGATCTACCGCGTGCTCCTCAGGATTCCGCTTTTTCACTGGATATTCAGACTTTTCGCCTTTGGGACTAGCGAAACCTTCGAGAAGGTCTTCGAAGGCGAGTTTCGCTAGAAGGTTTCTTCACCATCCTCGCGCTTTTGCTGCGCTGCATCTTGAACAAATTTCATGTATTTCTGCTGCATGGCAGCGCTGTGAGCTGCCGCCGCATCATATGCAAGCTTCACCACTGCAGCTTGAACTGCAGCTCTGTCCGGTTCAGGCCGGGCCGTTTCATCAGAGTTCTAGTACTAGTACAACTCTGTGTCTAGGCGGACTTTTTTTCCACTTCGTTCGCACTCTGGACACAATCGTAATCGTACTGATCGCACAGACCTCTCGCAGGAGCATCTTCATCCGCTACGGCACCGGCGTGGACGCGAAGCGCCTGCTCGGCTCGTAGCCAGCTAGGCTCCGATCCCCTTTTCTCCATCAGGGCACCAGTCCCTGCGGGTTACGCTCTCACCCCGAACAGCACGGGTAAAGTTAAAGCGTTGACGGTCTAGGAGTGGTCCCGCGCGCCCGTAGCTTAGAAAGAGCAACGCCATGACGCACAGTTTGTCCCTGTACGTTTACGTATACACGTACACTGTACAACGTTTTAGGGTTGGAGGGGGGTTGGACTTTAAGGGAGGTGCTGGATGGTGCGGGAGGCCCCCATGGCCAGGGATGGAATTACTTCGTGGGGCTTTAGCCGGATTTGTCAGATACCGATTTGGCATCGACGTCGCGAGCCGGCGGCGTGAGAGGTGCACCGCCCTCCGGAAGGCCGGATCCCGCGGAAAGGCGCTCCTGTGCAGCGGGGCGGGGTGCGGGGCATGAGGGCGCGAAGCGAGGCGGGGGCCGGGGGCGGCGCCTGGCAGAGGATGAGGGTGTCGCGGTGCTGCTCCTCGTCGCGGCGGATCTCTGTGAAGACGTCGTAGAGGTCCCGCACGCTGGGGCTCCGCCGCCCCTCCGACCCGGTCTGGAAGGCCTGGAACAGGAAGGCCTCCTCCCCCCGCGCGTTGTAGTACTCGAGGGCCACCTGGGGGGCGGGCTGCCCCCGCAGCTCCGGCCCGTGCTTCTCCAGGAAGTGGCTGTAGCTCTCTACAGCGTGCGCTTCCACCAGCTGCTGCGCGTGAGGGCAGGCAGCGGCACAGGGCGGCTCGGCGACGCGCCTCGGCAAAGTTGTAGGCCGCGGCTGGCTGCAGGACGTACATGGCCGTCGTGATCCAATAGTACACCACTGCTGCGTGCTGCCGTCACGTCAGATCCGGTCTGAATGCCTTCGCTGCAGGGCAAGGGCCGTGTGCGTGCGCGGGGTTGCCGCACCCCCGCGACGAAGCGGTCGAGCCAGCGGGCATTGCCCCCCAAGCTCTCCATGATTAGCAGGTGGTGCATCTCGTTCCAACTGCAAAATTGATTGTCTCGCACGCGGGGCTCGGAACAGGGGGCGCTGGAAGCAACTTCACGAGGCGTGCACCTTTGCGCGAAGTGCACCTTGAGCCAGTCAGCACTCCGCCACAGGCCAATCGACTCGTACAGGCTGCCGCAGTGCGAAGAGACATAAACATGGTGTCTCGGCAAGAAAAACATCCGAATTTAGGCGTACTGGAGGACAGAGAGGTAAGAGAAGTACGGAACCCGCGCCACTGTCTCCAGGCAATAAAAACTGCCCCGCGCGTGCGGGAGTAATTATAAGACGTCGACTAGATCTTGCCATGGGTATCTCGACGCACCGAGCATAGGGGCGTGTTCCGTACACGGCGTCTGCGGAGGGCGCATGGTGAGGTCGCGATCGAGGTCGAGTGAAAGGTCGTCGACCGCATGCGTACCTATCAAGCGGACTAGGGAGGAAACCAGCACGCGGTTGATCCAGAAGCTTCTTTCATCCGCATCGCTCGAGACGTGCATCATGACGGCATCACGGCTGCCCGCGTCGAAATCAGGAGCTACAGCTGGCATCGGCTCTGTCGACAAAAGCGGTGCCGTGGCGTCCACAGATTCCCCGTCTCGATCAAAGGCAGGCGTTTGGGACGCCCTGCGCTGGCGTCAACTCTACGGAGTTCGGGCGCCGGCAGCGCCGAGGGAACTTGCGTACGTGTTGAGCTGCTCGCGTTGCGGTTGGGCCCCGCGGCGTGACGCTTCGTCGTACGCGAAGAAACGCGGGCAGCTGCCTGCGGCGAGGAAGGCGCCCCGCGGCGTACGCTGCTGGCTTGCAGCGCGCCGACGTGTGCCTGTCGCCCGCTTGCGTCAGGCGGCTACGTCAATTAGACGCAACGAGAGCAAACACACCGGTGTAGAGCGAGGGCGAGGGTGAGAGCGAGGGTGCTGGCCGCGACAGGCGCCCCGAATCGGCGAACGCGGCACCGGCTGCGACGGCGGCTGGCTGGCAGAAAGCCGACGTTGACTGCATCCTCGCGCGTAACGCTGCCGCTCCGGACAGAAGTCAACTACAGCCGCACGCGTCGACTATATATGTGTGCTAGCTGAGCGTCTTCATGCGTACCCCTGCACGCTAACAACAGACCAGCGCTAGCCGCGCCTCCGCCGCTTTCGAGTGCGCCCTCGCGCGCCTCGCGCCGAGCCCCACTTCCTCACCTTCGCGTCGCGGCAGGCTCGTCTTCCCAACGAGGCAGAGGGCACACCGGGTTCGCGGCGCGCCGCGCCCGGGCGCCCACTCCGCGATGCTCCTCTGATGCATCGTTGCGCCCTTCGGCGCGCAGGCGCTCGCCTTTGGCGGGAGGCACGTCGATCGAGTGCGCCCCCGTTCCCTTTGAAACCAATGTTTTTTCGATGTATCGATCTGACCCCCTTTTTCGCCCTCCGGCGCAGGCTGACTCCATGTCGGGCCCCCCCCCCCCAGGGTCCGTAGGGGCTCCCGCCCAAGACGCGCCCCAGGTGCGCACCGCGCGCGCAGGTGCCCTGGAGCGTCGATCTGCTCGGCGGCTGATCGTCCTCCGCCCGCGCAGGCGCTCCTCTGGGTGGGAGGCTCGTCGATCGAGTGCGCCCCCGTTCCCTTTGAAACCAATGTTTTTTCGATGTATCGATCTGACCCCTTTTCGCGCCCCCCCGCAGGCTGACTCCATGTCGGGCCCCCCCAAGGGCCTGTAGGGGCTCCCGCCACCGCCCCGAGACGACACCCGCCGCCACAAGACGCGATGCAGCACCACGCCGCGCGTGCGGGCACCTTTAGCTATTTAGCTAGCCAGAGTGTCCGCGGGGAGGCGCATTACTCTCCTTAGGGGGCCACGCAGGGCTCGGCCGGCCAGCTTGCTGGTGGGCTGGGCCCGCGGCCGCGGCGGCCGCAGTGTACATTCCCACACTTGTAGCCCGGACCTGCGTTTTTAGTACGTGTCCAAATGTGGCCACGCGCACGCTCGCCGCTCAAGGAAAAGCAGGAAACCCCACGGACTGGAGCCCCATCGACGAGATTCGTCGAGCTGTAGGTCTGTCTGCAGCCTGAATGTTTCTCGAAGTGCAATGGCGACACGACGAATCTATTCGCGGCGGAGTTGCTGGATGACGCGGGCCATGGAGGCGACGGAGGTGACGTGGAGCGGCAGGGGGAAGAGGCGGGAGGAGGCGGGGCAGTGGAAGGAGAGCATGGCGTAGGAGAGGGCGTGCAGCTGGCGGGCCACGGCCTGCAGGTACTGGCAAGGCGAGCTCGCGCCCCGCATCATCACGTCCTGCGCGGGACGGTTAGAGACGGGGCGGGGCGGCGGAGCTGGGGGCCCGCGCGCCTGGGCCCGGCCCTCGTTGAGGACGTGGAGGCGGAGGGGGATGTGGTTGCAAGGGCCGGCGTCGGTCGCCTCGAGGGTCGCCTCCGCCAGCACGCAGAGCCCGGGCTCGGGCGCCGGGTGGCGTGCCGGGCAGGAGCCCGAGCAGGGGGCCGGGGCGAGGAGGGAGGGGCAGCAGTGGACGCTGAGGAAGGCGGCGGAGCGGAGCTGGTCGGGGGCGCGCCCGACGCCGTCGAGGAAGGGCTGCGGCAGGGCCTCCCCGAAGAGGGCCGCGCCCCCGTCGCCCCCGAGCTCCAGGGACGCGAAGAAGTCCTCCCACGCTGCCGCCCCGCTCGGGCGCGGCCCGCCCGGCGCAGGGGGCGGGGCTGGGCAGGGGGCGCACCGGCGACCTCCTCAGGGGGCGGGGCGCCGAGGCGGGAGACGACGAGGTGCTGGATGGTGCGGGAGGCGCTCATCCAGGTGCAGGCCTGGGCCCAGAGGGTCTCCATGAGGCCCCGCGAGAGGGGCACCCCGGGGGCCAGCGCCGGCTCCGCGATCAGCGAGTGCACGTCGAGGACCTCCCCCAGCGAGTCTGCCGGCCCCGTCGGGCCCGCCCCCGGCGCCGGCCCCACGGCGCGCACCCGTCCAGACGACGAGGAGCACGCTGCCGCTGGCCGCCGCGGCGTAGCAGCCGTGCAGGGCCCGGCACTCCTCTGTGGCGGAGGGCCCGCCCTCCTCCGCCGGGGCGGGCCCCAGGGCGGACGGGAGCGGGGGCACCTGCGCCAGCAGGAACGCCGGCTCGTACACGTGCCGGTAGCAGTTCGGCCGCTGCGCCCCGGGTCGGCGCTCCCCCCGTGTCGGCGGCGCGCGGGGGAGCGCACCGGCCCGGTGGCGGGGAGCACGGCGGGGGTGCCCGGGTCGCTCGGCGGGGAGAGAGGACGGGGCTTGCTGGAGGAGCTGAGGACGAGATGGCGGCGGGCCTGGGGGCGCGGGCGGGTGAGGGGCGCGGGCGTGGCGGCGGGCGGGCGCGGGGGCGCCTTGTTGAAGACGGAGAAGGCGAGCTCGAGGGTGAGGCTGACGGCGCTCTGCAGCGGCTGCATGACGTCCTCCACCGGCACGACCTGCCGGCGGCGTCGCCGGGGCGCGGTGGCGGAGGGGCGGGGCGTGGGCGCCTGGGTGAGGACGTGCAGGTCGGGGTTGCGGGAGGCGTGCTGGAGGAGAAGGCTCCCGGCCTTGAGCAGCTCGGAGAGCATCGAGCGGTAGCTGAAGGGCGAGATGATGTACACGACCGTCGCCCCGTCGTACCGCTGCAGGCCCCCGATGTTCGTCGACGCCAGCTGCCCGATGTGCTGCCCTGCGCCCCGTTCTCGGCCCGCTCCGCCCAGCCCCGCCCCGCCCCGCCCCGCTCCGCCCCGCCCCGCGCCGCCCCGCCACTCCATGTCCCGCCCCCGCCGCACCCCGTCCCACCCCGTTGCGCACCGAGGTGGGAGCAGCACTGCAGGTAGGCCTCCAGCAGCGCCTGGCGGTCCACGGGCCCCTCTGCCGCCGGGTCGGAGTGGGCGGGACGGGCGCTGGGAGGGGCGGCGGAAGGCGGCACCGGCGGGGGCCTCGGGGAGGGGCACGGACCAGTAGCCGAACTTGAGGGCCTTGACGTGGGTGCCGAGGTTGGCGGCCTCGTAGACGGCGCTGAGGTCCTTGAAGAAGGCCTTCACCGTGTCGTGGATGGCGAGGGCCCCCGGCACCACCACGTAGTACGTGATGTCCTTCCGCCGCACCACCGGCTCTGCCCCCGCGCCCCGGCCCCTTCGCCCCCGGCCCGCCCCGCGCCCCGCCGCGCGCTCGCACCGAGGCCCGCCTCCGGCCAGATGTGCCAGGCCGCCATGTCGGCCTCGAGCCAGTCGCCCTGGTAGCCCACGAGGATCGCCGGCGGCTCCAGCGCCGTCGCCACCTCCCCTGCCCGCCCGTCGGCGCCCCGCCGCCGCCCTGCGGGGCCCCCCGCACCGCACACGAGGTTGTCCCGCGCCTTGGGGGCCTCCGGCGCGAGAGGCGCTGCGGGGGGCGCGGTCGGGCCGGCGCGGGGAGGAAGGAGGAGAGGGCGGACGCGGGGCGGGGCAGGGCCTGTCGAAGAAGATGCGGGAGATGTCGTAGGGGGATGTGGCGAGGGCGTGGAAGGCGTGGCGAGTGAAGACGTGCTCGCCCTCCTTCGTCACGAGCCCTTCCAGGATGTCCAGCGAGCTCGCCCCCGGGACCGCCGGCGCCTCCGCTGGCGGCGGGGCCGGTGGCGGCGCCTCGGCCAGGTCGGGGAGGTCGCTGGCGTTGAGCCCGAGCTCGATCTCAGAGTCGCTCGACGAAGAGTCCGACTCCGCCGCGCCCCCCGCCCGCCGCAGCTGCGCGCTCGAGCGCCGTCGCACCTGCCCCGCGTGCGGCTGCGCCTCGCGCTGCTGCGTCGCGTGCGGGATGACCGCCGAGTAGGTGACGCCGGGCAGGGGCGGGGCGAGCCCGTCAGTCGCCGCGTACTTCGGCAGGCGCCAGGCCGGCTGCAGCCCCAGCTCCCGCGCGTACAGGTCCGGGCAGAGGAGCTGCGGCGCCCGCTTGCATGAGAAATCCCGAGGGGCCGTCACGTAGACGGCCGGCGGCTGGTGCTGCGCCGCCATGGGCGTCCCGCGCAGCGAGGGCGAGCTCGCCGCGTTCAGGGCGGCCACATGCTGCTGCGACGGGCCCGCGGGCACCGCAACCTGTGGCGACGTCTGCTGCACCACCTGCTGCATCCCGCTCTGCAGCTGGCCCATGCTCGTCTGCGCCTGGTGCTGCGCCCCACGGTGTCAAAGCCGTTCGCGGCTGGAGATCAAGAAAAAAGACGACGCACGCTGACGCGTATGCTGTCTAGATCCTCCGGAGCGTCGTCGTCAAACGTGATAGGTGTCCCGCGATCTCCTGCATCGTTCCACTTCGATGCGTCCGCCCACCCAAAGTCCTTCGCAGGGCACGGTTAGCGCGGCGAAGGACCGGTCTTTGTGAATTGGGCCTCGAACCACTTCGTCTGTGAGCGAGGGCAGCGGCTCGAGGTCGTGTAGTCTGTCCTGGTAGGTGTCGAGCGGATACGCAGGTGCTGTACTCGGTAACTGCCTGACGCGTCAAGCAGAGCTTACGTCGGCTGCTGGGGCAGGGGTCTCGTGTACCTGCACGCGGGCCTTCTTCATCCTTCGCCGGCAGGTGAAGACGCTTTTCGCCCGCGCGACGGGCCCCAGGGTCGCGGGGAGCGAGCGCAGGTTTGTTTGGGCGCTCGTGTCCGCTGGTGGGGCTGCACGCCGATGCGTGAGCTCGGGTGTCGCGTGCCCGACGGACGCAAGGTCGCCGCACCGGAAACCATGCGCTCGACGGGGAGCGTCTCAGAGTCGAGGCCCCAGAGCGGGTTGCGGCTCCAAGGGTAGCCGCCATCGAGACTCAGGCTTTGCACCCTCCAGATTGCCTCGAGAACGGCCAAGGGCTCGCGCTCGGAGGACATCGTGGGCTCACGTATTCGGCGCTCTCGCCGAGCTGGCGAGCCAGGCGACTCGCCCCGTTGCCCCGCCGCCCGGCGCCCGCCGCCCGAATCGAGGGGGGTACGGTATTGGGAGTGTCTGGCACCGTCACGATGGCGATGCCATATGGAGCACAACCAGAGCGAAATCAGGCAAGCTAACACCCGCAAACGTTGCTTAGCCCGCCGCCGCTCCCCAGCTCACGCCTGCTGACCGCGCCGACGCAGGAAGCTACAGGCGAGCTGAATGGCTTCACGCGTTCGCAAAGCATGCGCCGCTCACGCCCACTCCGCAGTATATGTCGGGAACCTGGACTCGCAGGTTACCGAGGCTCTCCTTTGGGAGCTGTTTGTGCAGGCTGGGCCCGTAGGTACGAGCGTACACCTCGCTGTAGCCGCGCGCCGCGCCCGAACGTCGCCGCAGTCAATGTGCACATCCCGAAAGACAAGATCACAAGCACGCACCAGGGATATGGCTTCGTTGAGTTCAGGGCAGAAGACGATGCGGACTACGCAATCAAGATTATGAACATGATCAAGCTCTTCGGGAAGCCCATCCGCGTCAATAAGGCGCGCTCCCGCCCGACAGCAGCGGACAGCTCGCTCACTCTCGTGGCGTCTTGCAGTCCTCTCAAGACAAAAGGAACACGGATATCGGCGCGAATCTGTTCGTGGGCAATCTGGACCCTGAAGTGGACGAGAAATTGTTGTACGACACCTTCAGCGCATTCGGCGTCATCGTGACCACACCAAAGGTCCCTGCGAGGCATCGATGATACGTCCGCGCTCCCTCACGACCGCCGCGCAACTCCGCCTAGATCATGCGGGATCCGGACTCGGGCGCGTCGCGGGGGTTCGGTTTCGTCAGTTTCGACTCATTCGAGGCCGCGGACGCGTCTATCGAGGCAATGAACGGACAGTACCTCTGCGGGAAGCCCATCAGTGTAACGTACGCGTACAAGAAGGACTCGAAAGGCGAACGGCACGGGTCGCTTGCAGGTGGCGCCCTGCTCTCGCTTTTCTTTTGTTGCTCGCCCTGACCTGTGGAAACCCCTTCGTTGCAGAGCGCATTTTGGCAGCTAACAACCCGAACAAGTCCCTGCGGCCGCATACAATCTTCTCCTCGGGACCGAATGCCATGCCAATCGCTCCCCCCATGGGTTTCGCGGCTCCCCCGCCTTTCCCTCCGCCAATGATGGCACCTCCACCTATGATGGCGCCACCTCCATTCCCTGGCGGGATGGCCCCGCCTCCGTTCCCTCCTCCTTTCCCCGGCCACTGAGCAATCCTTCCTGTGTCTCGTGCAACTCCCCGATGCAATCCTTCGTTTCTCGACTCCTTCGGATTGTCTTCCTCCCCGCACACTCCCTTCCGCCGTCCGTGCTTTGTGTCCCTCTGCTCGCTCCTGCATGACTTGAACTCTTTTCCTCGGCCCATTCTTTCCCTACCTTCCTGTAACCCCATCATCGCCACCCGAAATCAATCAATTGTGGCGAAATCAATTCTTACAAGGGTCACCCAGTCACTGAGTACTAGGCTGCCGCCTGGCTGCGCACAGGCTGCCGCAGTGCAGCTAGCGCTGGCCTCGGGCTCAGTACAGTCACTGAGGCGCACCAGTACGGTACCGTGGCGCGCGCGGCACCCACTGCGCATGCGCATGCGTCACACGCCGGCGGGGCGCCGCGGCCCGGCGGCGTGGGGTTGCCAGGCCCTGCCAGGCTGATCATGAGCTCGAGGCTGGCTACTAGGCTACCCGGTGACCTTGCATAACTTAGTAAATTGCCGCAGTGCCGCCGGGCCAGATCTATAGCCCTAGTAGCTACAGGGAGAGGCCTAGGCCTAGAGAGCTTTCAAGGCTTGAAGGCTCGCGTCCGCGCCGTCTGCACTGCAGCTCAGCGGCTGCGAGCCTCATGATCATCGGGCCTTGACCCTCCGAGGCTCGTGTCATGATCACCCTGCTTCAGCTCAAAACTCATAAAAACACCCTCAGCCACTCTAACAATCTAGGTATTCACTCTGCGAACAAACGACTTTGCTCTGGGACAGATGCCCCGAGGGCGAGGGTCATGCGTCGTAGGAGAGGATTGGTGCGAGCCAGCGCTCGACTGTCTCGACGGGCATGCCCTTGCGCTGGGCGTAGGAGGCGACCTGGTCCTTCTGGATCTTGTTGACGGCGAAGTACTTCGACTCGGGGGCCGCGAAGTAGAGCCCCGAGACCGAGGCGGAGGGCAGCATCGCCAGCGACTCGGTCAGCTCGATCCCCGTCGCCTCCTCCACCTGCGTGGGGGGTCGCATCCTGCGCGCGATCCAAGGAGGCGGGCCGGGGGGGGGGGGGGGGGGGGGGGGGTCGCCCCGCGCGCGCCTTCATGAGGTCCCACATGGTCGACTTCTCGGTGTGGTCGGGCTGCGATGGGTACCCCGGCGCGGGCCGGATGCCCTGGTACCGGACCTGCGACGACAGGGGGGGGGGAGGGGGTTGAGGGGCGGGGGCGGGAGGGGTGCGGGGCGGGGGCGGGCCTTGAGGAGGTCCTCGCTGGAGAGGGCCTCCTCGCGGGCGTAGCCCCAGAGCTCCTTGCGGACGTCCTCGTGCAGCACCTCCGCCATCGCCTCCGCCAGCCGGTCCGCCAGCGCGTCCGCCATGATCTGCCCCCGCCCCCCGTCAGCCCCGGCCGCCGGGCGGGGTGTTGAGGGGCGGGGCGGGGCGGGCCTTGCGGTAGTCGTCGAGCTCCCTCTCGTACTTGGCCTTGAGGGCGTCGAGGCCGAAGCCGGCCGAGCAGACGAACATGCCGACGTGGTCGGGGACCCCCGAGCCCTTGGGGGCCACGAAGTCGGAGAGGGCGAGGTACGGCTCGTCCGTGTCCTTCTCCGCCTGCTGCCGCAGCGTGTGCAGCCGCCCCGCCACCGCCCCGCGCCCCTCGTCCCCGTACAGCTCGATGTCGTCCCCGACCTACACCCCCGTCGCGCTCCGGCCCCGGCGGCGGGGGCGGGGGCGGCGGGGCGGGCGGACGGCGTTTGCGGGGTAGAAGCCGACGATGCCGCGGGCCTCGAGGAGGCCCTTGTCGACGATCTCCTTGAGCATCGCCTGCGCGTCCGCGAAGAGCTTCTGCGCCTCCGCGCCCACCTTCTCGTCGTTGAAGATCTTCGGGTACCCCCGGTTCGGGTACGTCCCCCGCAGCTGCCACGTCTGCCGCCCGGCGTCGGCAGGGGGTCGCGCGGGGCGGGGGGCGAGGCGGGCGGGCCTGGAAGAAGGGGTTCCAGTCGATGGCAGGCACGAGGCGCTTGAGGTCGAAGTTCTTGTAGGCGCGCGTCCCTGCCGCCGCGAGGGCTCGGCCCCTGCCCTGCGCACTGCCCCGGCGCGCTCACCGATGAAGGACGGTGCGCAGGGCCGCGGCGACGCCTTCCAGTTGATGTGCAGGCCGTGCGCGCTGCCGGACGGCGCGTCGAGGGGGATCGACGGGGGGCGGGGTGCGTGGCGGGCGCACCGGGCCTTGTCGAGGGAGAGGTACTTGCGCTCCTCGAGGCCGGCGTAGTGCTCCTCGCGCAGCTCCTGGCGTCCCCGTCGGCGCACGGCGGGGCCGGGTGGGTTGGGGGGGGTTGGGGGGGGGTGGGGGGGGGGGGGGGGTGCGGGGCGCACGGCGTAGGTCTCCTTGATCTCTTCGAAGTAGTCGTCCCTGGTGTTCTTGTCGAGGAGGCTCGAGACGACGACGACGGAGCGCGAGGCGTCCAGCACGTGCACGGCCGGCGCGCTGTAGTTCGGCGCGATCTTCACCGCCGTGTGCATCTTCGACGTCGTCGCCCCGCCGATGAGCAGCGGCACCTGCGCGCCGCCCTCGCCTCCGCGCAGGGAGGGGCGGCGGGGCGGGGGCGCGCACCTTGAAGCCCTCGCGCTCCATCTGCTTGGCGACGAAGACCATCTCGTCGAGGGAGGGGGTGATGAGGCCCGAGAGGCCCACGACGTCGACCTTCTCGCGGCGCGCCGCCTCGAGGATCTTCTCGCAGGGGCACATGACGCCGATGTCGATGATGCGGTAGTTGTTGCACCCGAGCACGACCCCGACGATGTTCTTGCCGATGTCGTGCACGTCGCCCTTGACGGTCGCGAGCAGCACGGTGCCGGCGTACATGTCGCCTGCCTCGGCCCCGCCGGCGGCCGCCTTCGCCTTCTTCTCCTCCTCCATGTAGGGGATGAGCACCGCCACCGCCTTCTTCATCACGCGCGCGCTCTTGATCACCTGCGCCCCGCTCGCCCGCGCGGCCGGGAGGGGAGGCCGGGGCCGGGGCGGGGGCGGGCCTGGGGCAGGAACATCTTGCCGGCGCCGAAGAGGTTGCCGACGGTGTTCATGCCGGACATGAGGGGCCCCTCGATGACGGAGAGGGGCGTGGGGAGCTTCTGGCGGCACTCCTCCACGTCTCCGTCGATGAACTCGACGATGCCCTTGATCAGCGCGTACGAGAGGCGCTCCTCCACCGGCGCCTGCCGCCACGCCGAGTCGTCCGTCGTCGTCCCCGACTTCTTCTCCGCCATCGTCTGCGCCCCGCCTCGGCGCCGGCGGGGGCGCGGGGGCGGGGGCGCGGGGCACCTTGGCGTGCTCGAGGATTCGCTCGGTGGCGTCGGGGCGGCGGTTGAAGAGGACGTCCTCGATGAGGGTGAGGAGGTCCTTGGGGATGTCGTCGTAGACGGGCAGGTTGCCCGCATTGACGATCCCCATGTCCATCCCCGCCTTGATCGCGTGGTACAGGAAGGCCGAGTGCATCGCCTCGCGGATCGCGTCGTTGCCGCGGAACGAGAAGGAGATGTTGGAGACGCCGCCGGAGATGTGGCACCCGGGGAGGTCCCGCTTGAGCACGCGCGCAGCCTCGATGAAGTAGACCGCGTACTCGTTGTGCTCCTCGATGCCCGTCCCCACCGTCAGGATGTTCGGGTCGAAGATGATGTCGTTCGGGTTGAACTTGACCTGCGCGCCCCGCTCGGCCCCGGCGGCGGGGCGGGGCGGGGCGGGGCGTGGCGGGGCGGGGCGGGCCTTGTCGACGAGGATGCGGTAGGCGCGGGTGCAGATCTCGACCTTGCGCTCGAGGTCGGCGGCCTGGCCCTGCTCGTCGAACGCCATGACGATGACGGCGGCGCCGAAGCGCTTGACCTTCTTGGCGTGGGCGATGAACGCCTCCTCGCCCTCCTTCAGCGAGATCGAGTTGACGATCGTCTTCCCCTGCGTGCACTTGAGGCCCTCCTCGATCACGCTGAACTTGGACGAGTCGATCATGAACGGCAGCTGCCCCGCCGCGGCGCGTCAGCCGGCCCCGCCGGGGCGGGGGGGGGGGGCGAGGGGGGGGGAGGGGGAGGTGTTGCGGCGCGCGAGGCGGCGGCGAGGCAGGGGGCGGGGGCGGCGGGGCGGGCGGACCTTGCAGACTTCGGGCTCGGAGGCGAGGAGGTTGGCGAAGCGGCGCATGCAGGCGTGGGAGTCGAGGAGGCCCTCGTCGAAGTTGATGTCGAGCACCTGCGCGCCGCTCTCCACCTGCTTCACCGCGATCGCCAGGCCCTTATCGAAGTCGTTCCCCACGATCGCCTTCTTGAAGATCGTCGAGCCGGCCACTGGCCCCCGTCCCGCCCCGTCAGCGGCCCCGCGGCGGGCGGCGGGCGAGGGGCGGCGGGGCGGACCGTTGCAGCGCTCGCCGACGTTGACGAACTGGACCTCGGGGGTCAGCACGAAGGCCTCGAGGCCCGAGATGCGCAGCGCCCCGGGGATCTCCGACGGCACATGCGGCCTGCCGCAGCGAGCGCCCCGCCGCCCGCACGGTCGGAGGCCGCGAAGGCAGGGCCGCGGCGCACGCGCGGCTCACGGGAGGCCCTTCATGGTCTCCGCGATCGCGGCGATGTGGGGCGGGGTCGAGCCGCAGCACCCGCCTGCGCGCCGGCGGAGGGGGGCGGTGAGTCGGGCGGCGGGGTGCGGACGGGGCGCGGCGGACGGAGCGCGGCGGACCGACGAGGTTGATGAGGCCGTCTGTTGCGAACTCGCGCATAAGCGCCGCCATCTGACGGCCACGTCAGGCCGCGCCACCGCGAGGCCGAGGGGGAAAGCGGCGCCTCGGCGGGGGTCTGATCGTAGGCGCCCATGGCGTTGGGGAGGCCGGCGTTGGGGTACGTAAGGATGAAGCAGTCGGAGCACTTGGCGAGGCGCTCGATGTACGGCTTCATCTCCTTGGCGCCCAGGGCGCAGTTGAGGCCGACGCTGCCGGGGGCGTCGGCCGCGCGAGAGCGGGGCGGGGCGGGGCGGGGCGGGGCGGGGCACCAGAAGGGCTTGGAGTGAGAGATGGAGGTCCAGAAGGCCTCGGTGGTCTGGCCGGAGAGGGTGCGCCCCGAGAGGTCCGTGATGGTGCCCGAGATGAAGATGGGGAGCGGCGCGGTGCCGGCCTCGTCGAAGAACTCGTCGATCGCGTAGAGGGCCGCCTTGCAGTTGAGCGTGTCGAAGATCGTCTCCACCAGGAGGAGGTCCACCCCGCCCTCCACAAGCGCCGCCACCTGCTCCTTGTACGCCTTCACGCACTCGTCCCACGCTGCGTCCCGCTCGCCTGCCGGGGAAAGGAAGGAAAAGGAGGCGCCACGCACTGACGTTGCGGTAGGCGGGGTTCTCGACGGACGGGGAGATGGAGAGGGTGCGGTTGAGGGGCCCGATGGCGCCCGCAACGAAGCGCGGCTTCGAGGGGTCCTTGGCAGTGTACTCGTCCGCGCACGCGCGCGCGAGCCGCGCCGCCGACACGTTCAGCAGGTGCACCTCCGACTCCATCTTGTAGTCGGCCTGAGAAATCGTAGTCGAGTTGAATGTGTCCGTTTCGATGATGTCAGCGCCGGCTTCGAGGTATTGCTGAGACGCCCCGCAGCGATCAGCGATCGGCCGGGCGCGCTGAGCGCCAGCACACGCGACGAGGCGCACCTTGTGGATCGCGCCGATAACGTCCGGTCGTGTGACGACCAGAATGTCGTTGTTGCCCTTGAGGTCGTGGGGATGGTCCTTATAGCGCTCGCCTGAGCCGGTTCAGGGACGGCGCGACGAGATCGAGCTTGTTGGGACGGCGCGCGCAGGCCCCGCACCGCGGAAATCTGCCTCCTGGAGCTTGTAGCGCTGAACCATGGTGCCCATCGCGCCGTCGATGATCAGGATGCGCTCGTTCATCAGCTTCCGCAGCGTCCTGAAGATTTCTGCCGGGCACCTGCACGTGAGGCTGCGGGCGCAACTGGAACCTTTCTGGGCTGGGCAATCGCACCACGCTCGGCAGCCGCCTCCGCCGGGTCGCTCGGCGCGCGGGACGTTGCTGCACGAGCGTGAGCGCCGGGCGGGGCGTGGGCGGGCCAGCGGTGCGCGGGGCGAGCAGCAAGGCCGCGCGCGGGGGCTCGCACATGTACTGTATGGAACGCCATTGCCAATCTGTGTCGACATCCCGGTGATAGCCGGCTATGCTCTCGGTTGCGCGGCGCGAGCCTCCCGCGAACGATCGGAGGGCGCCGGAGACCGGCAGCAACTACGGAAGTGGATCGGCGGGGATGAAAAGCCCAGGGGTACACACACAGCCGATCGAACAGTCTGGACCGCCGCTGGCTCGCGGCACGCCGCCCGGCGCGTTCTAGCTAGACTTAGTGATCATGAGGAGAGCGCTCCTAGGCCTCGCCCTGCTCGGGCTGCTCGTGCTCTCGGCCGTCGTGGACACCGCGGAGGCCAAGAAGCCGAAGAAGCGCAAGTCGAAGGAGAAGCCAGTCGAAGAGAACTGGGACGAGGAAGGCGCGCGCGCACGCAGTGTCGAACCGCGCGTCCGCTGACGCGGCCCGCAGAGGCGAACCCGAGGGGGCAGAGCCAGAGCGCTATGGTCTTCGCGACGTTCAAGCCGTGGACTGCGAACCCCTCCGACAAGATGGTGCGCGCGTGCGACGCTTGTATTGCGTCGGCTGCGTTCGACAGCGAGTGCGCAGGCCGACGCGAACGCGCTCGCCGTCCGGTGGAAGGACCTCCTTTTCTCGGCAGGAATGGATTCTCAGATTTTTGCCAGTGCGTCTGCCGCGCCTGCCGCCCGCAAACGCGATCCGAGCTCACGCGTTTTCAGTCGAGGAGGACAAGCTTTTGCTCGTCGTTAGCGATCAGCTGAAGGTACCCGACGTGATGAAGTTCGTCCTGAATCAGGATGAGACAGTGGTTAGTAACCGGCTTGTTGGGGGCTTCTCGGAATATTTCAGACTGAAGGATGTGTTCGCCCGCAGGTGTTCGAGTGGAACCAGCAGAAATTCTACCCCGAGAAGAAGGACAAGAAGGATAGCAAGTCATCATCCGGCAAGAAGAAAAAGAAGACCGGTGGCTCAGCATGAGTGTACGGGGGAAAAATGCAGTGTACCGGACGTCCTTACGATTGGGGTCCAGTGTAGCCTCAGTGACCACCGCCAACCTCCCGTCCAATCCAAATCAGAATCAGAATCAGAACCAAATCAGAAGCCAGATCGCCAGATCGCTAGGAGTTTCACATCGCCCAATTTATCTCTCCGACTAGATAACATTGAGGACCGTCGAGTGCTGTGCTAGCGCTCTGTCTAAGTGGTGGGAAATTCTATCTACGTCCTATATCTACAAATGGGGCGAGAGGCCGAAAGATACACCTGCAGAAAAGAGAGTCGATATCTAAGTGCAGGTAGAGCTCCCTCGGATGCATCACAGAGAAGCTCAGAATTCGAATTCAAGCTTCGACGAGAGACGGACAGCCGAGCTTTGTCAGAAGAGGGCACTTGTACCCCTCCTTCGTTCGACCGGTTAACGGGCCCTCTTCCCGCAAGCGCAGTTTTCTATCTTTCGTCTGCGCCGTTCTCTCCGACTCGTCTGAAGCGTCGTCACCGCCCAAGAGTGGGCGGGTGAGGCCCAAGACAAGATGCTGCGCGCTCTGCAAAACAGCTTCTCGTCGGTGGCGGCCCTTGATCAGGCGTGGAGAAAGCTCGAGGCGTCCGTCTCGTCGTCCAGCCACACACAGCCTGCGGCAAGTTCAGTACCGCAGTTTCCCGGTCCCCCTGCGCGGAGCACGTCCCCGCGCAGCAACACGAGCGCGCCTTCATCAGGTCAGTCTCCCGACGCCGTCATCTTCTTTTGCGAACCGAGCCTGGCGCAGAGCGGGACGTGGTGCCGCCTTTGAAGGAGCGGCCATGGCGCGGACCGGGGGAGCGGCCGCGTACAAAGAAAACGCTTACTGCAAAGGAACTTGCCGCGCACGAGAAGGCGACGCTCGGCTCGTCGGTGCGTCGCACGTTCAGCGTTTAGCGTTACGGAGTTGCTGAGACTGCTTCACCGCTGAAACTGCTTCGCAGTCCGCGCAGATCGGTCTCCAGTCTTCCAAAGCCACGCCTGGCTCTGGTCCGGTCCGCAGCGCTATTCGATCACAGGTAGCATCCGCGAAGCAGGACATCACCGAGCGCATTAGCCCCGAGAAGCGGCGGATGACGCCGGCCTCTCCGTCCACAACCGTGCAGAGACCAGCAGCTCCGGTTGCAGCGGCATCCAAGCTCTCTGCTTTAACACCGGGCCCGGCGCCCCCACCAGCTCCAGCGCCGACGACTTCCGCGCATGCGCATGCGACCAGTCTGCTTTCCACTGCATCGGCGCCAGTTGTTGTTTCGCCGTCGTTAGGCTCAGCGCGCCATGACCCGAGCCCATTCCGGGCAACTTTCCGAGAGGTAATCATTCCACCGGCTCTGAACTCGCTCTGGTTCACTCTTTTCGCAGATGGCCCAGAAAGGAAGAGAGAGTGTCGCTGAGCGAGGTTTGCAGTCGCTCAGACTTTCCATTGTTGGGCCTAACTTTTGAGGGGCAGTGAGTCCTGTGAAGACAAGGAAACCTGGCGCCCCGTCTGTGCCTGTCGCTCCCGATCCTTCCGCATCAAAGCCCAAAGCTACTGCTCCCTCTTTAAGCGCGACATCCAGGACTCGCGCTCCGCAGCCGAACGACCAGCTCGTACTTGAGATCGCCCGTCTTCAGCTCGAACTGGAAACCGAGAAGCGGATGCGTGAACAGGTACATTCTTCACGACCTTCTAATTATCTGAGAGCTGTTGCGATCTTTACCCAGGATGTTGCCGTCCTACACGAGGAATTGTCGAGAAGGATGAGGTTTGTTCAGAATTCCCGAGCACATGCACTGCCTGACGCAGACGATCCTCGTTTTCAGTAGCCCAGAGAAGACGCGAAGTCGGAGAGAGGGAACAGCAGTTCTGGAGAGCGACTTGGAACTTTCAGGTGATGCAGGGCGGTTGTCGGCAGCACTCGCCGCTGCGAATCAGCAGCTGCGCGAGTCCGAGTCAATGTGCTCGAAGCTCAAAGCCGAGCTTGCGGCAATCCGTGGAGGCTTGCCGGAGTCGGATCGTGCAGCAGTCGCCCGACTCGAGCAGGAGCTCGAAGCAGAGAAGAAATTGCGCGTTGATGCAGAAACAGTCATCCAAGCACGTGCAAAGATGGACGAGAAGGTCATGGCAGTGCTTAAGCGTGAAGAGACCGCAAGGGAACAAGTGCGCCATGTTCTTCTGCTCGATCTCAAATTTGCGTATCCTCACTGTTGTGCGCAGATGAGGAAGGAGCTCGAGGCCACTGTGAAGGCAGCAGAGGTTTTCCAGGCAAGTAAATATCGTGTGCTTCGTGCTCTCTCGTCGCAATTTGATGTTATCAAGCAGCAAGAAAGAGACTCCCTTATGCTTCAGCTGTCCGAGTTGCGCAGCCGTGGTGCAGCAAACGGGTCAACGGCAACGCAGTTGCATGACACTTCGCTGGTCACAATTATTGCAGAGCGTGATCAGCTACGAGCAGAGCTTCAGAAGCTGGCCGGCCGCATTTGCACTCTGGAATCCGTGGAGGAGGAAAAGAATCGAGTCTCGAAGGAAATCGAGAGTGCACTTCATGCGGAGATGTCGTCCCTCACGGCAGAGCGAGACAGGCTCCAGCAGGAGATTTCACAGCAGGCCGAAAATCTTCGACAAACGCAGTCCTCTCTGGCGGATGCGCGTCGTCTCGTGGAGGACCTGCAGGCGCGTGGCAGCTCGCTGGCAGCTCTCAGCCCTCTCCTGGAGCAGGCGCGGGGTGAAGCGACGATTCTGGCTCAGCAGGTTCGTAGAGATTCAGTTGCCGTGTGTCTCTAGATCGTCTAAGCTTGTTGCAGGTGTCCCAGCTTCAAGAGCAGGTGTCCCGTGAGCGCAGTGAGAAGCAGCAGGTATGCATTCATTTCGTTTGGCGTGTTTCTGTGAATTTTGAGCCACATGCACAGATTTCAGCCGAGAGGGACGAGCTTGCCACCCTGCTTGAACTTCTGCGCGAACGTGAGATGCGGAATCCTCCTCCTGTTTCAGAAAGTGACGACGAGGAGCACCGAAAATCCAAGGACAGTGAAATCGTTCTTGAGATCGATGGCCGCTACAGGACCCCACTCGAAAACGCTGCCAACCAACTGGAAGCCGGAGTGGCTGAGCTCCACCGGACAGTGCAGACTTTGAAGGGCAATGCACAGATGGTCAACTCACCTACTTCGTCTAGCAAAAGTCTTGTCAGTGCCTCCACTGTTGCTTACGAGAGAACATCGTCGGGGAAACCCGATGGCCTGCAGCAAGTGGATCCTCTTCCTTCAATGGGACAGAATCACACGGTGCATATCCTCTTCCTCCCCCTTCGTTTAGTCACTCTCATCTCACATGTGATCATTTCACAGCGTGTCGCCCATCTAGAGGAGATGCTGGCCGAGAAGGAGCACGACGCACAGAGACTTCGAGAACGCCTTGATGGTGCTTGCCTCTGCCATCGCTGGCAAGCACGGAATGAACAGACTTTTGCCTGCAGCGGAGGTTCTAACCCGCAGTGGACTTCAGGCAGACCTCTGCCGCATGCAGTCGGCGCTCGCTTGTGAGCGGCAACGCAGGAAGGTTGCAGAGGCAGAGCTGCGGTTCGCAGGCAGGCTTACTGCTCCTTGCTCGGCTTGACTGTTCAACAGCGAGGAGAGGAGAGGCGAAATGGCATTCTCGAAAATGATGGACGAGGCAGAGGATATGTCTACCGACCGGTTCGCCCCTTCGACTCACTCTCTCTCTTGTGGCTGACTCTGCCCGTGGCACCTTTCGCCAGCATCGTGTTTGTCTGCCAGCTTGAGACGGAAATTCTGAAGCTCAAGGCACACATTGAGGCAGGATCAGCAGCAACAATCGCGATGCAGTCAGAGAACGCCTCCTTGCGCCAGCAGGTGGACTGCCTTCAAAGGTGCCACTGAGCTCTTTTCTGATGATCATGCCGGTGTCTGAAAAATCGATGGGCTCTAGATCCAAAGCGGCTCTCGAGGATGAGGTGTCAGTCCTGAAGGTCCACACACATTTTTTTTCTATTCGAGTCACACCACTGAGCAAGGACTGAGGTTGCCCAGGTTGCATACCACCTGGCAAGGACTCCTGAGAAAGACAAGAAGTCGCAGCTTGCAAGGGATGTGGAAGATGCGGGTATGTATGGGTGCACAAAGACCTGGACTTCCCTAATGCCTCGGATGGACAGCACGGAACAAGTTCGAGAGCAAATGGCTGCAAAGAGTTCTGCAAGGCGCGGATGCTGAAAGGAGTGCCGACTTTGCCGATTGGGAGCACCGCTACGGCCATGAGCTTGAGAGTCTCAGGAGGTGATTCCGTTTTCCTATTTTTTTGTCGCTTTTCGGTACAAACGAAAAACAGATCGCTCGCCCCCCTTCTTGATCGCCTCCGTCGCCTTGAACATGAGCGGAGGAAGATGCATGCTGCCCTTGATTCACATGAGCGATTGTACATGGAGGTACTTGAATGGAACAGTCCAACGAACCATTGGCGCGATGTGACTTGTCCCTGCAGGTCAAGGATCTGTACATGCAGTTGGAGGACGTGGACCTTCACAACCCTCGTACAGCCGACGAGGAGGAGCTTCTGAATCACCAGGCCCTGCGATCATACATCAGTTTCCTCGAAGGTCTGCTTTGTAGTTGCCTTGTTTCACCCGGCCCGTCTTGACCTTTGTACAGCAAACGCAAATCTCAAGAATCTCAAGATCTACACGCTTGAAAATCGGATGAGATCACTGAGGCTACAGGCGGGGAGTGATGGGGAAGACAGCGATGGGGATGATCTGGGTAGTCGACCTTCCGGCGCAGACAAGAGGCAGGATGCCCTCCCTGCTAGCTCGAAGGCTATTGTAGAGTGAATCTAATTTGACGTGACACTCGATGTTCGCGGTCTACATCTGGGCTCATCGTGCAGCGCGGGCCAGTGAGCGTGATCTTTGAGAGGCAGTGAGTCCCTGCAGGGCACGTGTCCCCTCGAGCTCACTCTAGATCTAGGAACTGCGCTGGCGAGCAGTCATCAAGGCCCTACGACAAGAGGCTTACGTATACTGGCTCACTGAGTCACTTCGATCACATACATAGAGCTCATGATCACGAGAGGCCTAGGCCTACTAGGCTAGGCACAACAGGGCCCAGCTGGCCGACTTAAGCTTCCGTAAGTTCGAGATCATGATCAGCCTGGCAGCGCACGTGGGCATTGCAAGCTCCAACCCAATGCGAGAGCGCCGCGGCGCGGCAACTGCCAATTGCGTTGTGTTCGCGGTCTACGTATACATCTGGACTCAGTTGCGCGCAAATCAACGCCTGCAGTTAAGCCCGAGCCGCGCTGAGCGTCGATTCCAGCTAGTCAGACAGCTAGTCGTGGTCAACCATGCATCATGGCGACACCAAGCAGCCTCTGGCGAATGTGCTGCACAATAAGGTCGATTGCAACTGTGTTCTCGCCTCCCCGAGGAATGATGATGTCGGCGTGTTTCTTTGTCTGCTCACCCAGGACATTAAAATCTAGATTGCACTGCTCAGAAAGTAAGGGGAAATGCACAGGCATGATGTACTCCTCATATGCTGGCTTGACATAGTGTTCGTATTGGTGAAGTACACCCATGACATCGCGTCCGCGCTCAAGAATGTCTCTTTGAACTGCCGAGCCAACGCTCTCAGACAAGGGTGTCGCTGGCATGGCGAATAGAAATCAGCAGCGGAGACCTCGCCGGGCAAGTCTCGTGTCAGCATCAGCATCCACGAAAATTTTCATATCCATCAGCTCCCGCAGCTCCTGGAAGCATTGGTTAGATGTTCTTGAGTTGATTGTCTGCCTAGGCGAGGCCCGGCTGAACCTTGGAATAGAAAACAAGGATGCCCTCGAACAAGATTACTTCACTTCCCTCGACCCGCTGTGTCTCCTCCGTCCTTCATTTCCGTCATAGCCGCGGCTCGAATGCGTGTGGATTCGCGCACCTCGAATTCTTCGCGAAATTGTAGACAGGAATATCCACGGGCTGGCCATTCTTCAGCTTGGCCAAGGTATCCAGCATCAGGTCGTTGTCAAAAGCGTCTAATAACGAAAGCTGATCAGTGCGGTCTCGGCTTCTTCTGGAAACAACACAGATCGCGCTCACCTGGGTGATCCCAGTTGATAGCAGACGGATCCCTGACCGGTACCGAGAACGTCATGTCCAGAATGGAAAGAGAGCCTGAGCGGGTGCACCAGTCGTCGGGCAGCGTCCTGTAAAATGCATCCTGTGATATGTTGACTACGCGCTTGTCCTGAAGCTGCACAGCGCGGCGGCTTCGACTTTAGGGGACGCTGCGCATGCGTCCTTCAGTACGGGATGCATACGTGCTCGATGATCTTATCGCACACGGTGGTCTTCCCGGACGCAGTGCCTGCTGCGGGTTACATCGCCAAGATGTGCTGTGCAGGTTCGTACCTCCCGCGACACCGATAATGAAGGGCGAGGCAGCCCGAATCGCGCGCGCTGAGAACGGAACACTCGTGTGCTGGCGCCCGCCCGCCACCCAGATCGAGCTCGGTCGAATCAAAGCGCCATAGAAGGATCGCCGCAGGGGGCTCGCCGCCGCCGCCGCAAGGTCAACGCGCATCCGGATTTGCGCTGGAGCTGCGCGGCGATCGAGATCGATCCCAGTCGCCAGTCGAAGCTGGAGCGGTCGGGGGTGCGTACATATAACAGATGGCTTGCCCAGGGCACCGGCTGCGTTCGCCGCCAAGGCTGGGGCCGCTGGGGAGGCGAACATGGCGCGTGGCTTGCTGCTCAGGGGCCGCAGGCTTCCAGATGCTGCAACGCCCGCGGCTCGGCAGAGAAGGCGATGCAGGGCCGTGGTGGCTGGAGGCTGCTCGGTTGCCGACGGTTCAAGGCCCGGTTGGGTACAGCAAACGTTGGCCCTTCAGTTGTTCGGCCAGAAGGCTGATCAGTCGGAAAGGCAGCGTTCCTAGCTTCGACTTCAGCAGCTAGTGCTACCTCTGCGCGAGCCGAGTTCAGCCAACATGCGGCCTGCCCTGTATCGCCCGCCCAGCATCGCAAGGACCAGCATCGAAGCCCCGCCCGGCACGCCGCGCCGTGAACCTGACCCCATCGAAACGTGCAGCCTTTTCTATCATCAGGCGGGCTGATACCGTTGAAGTTGCACTGAGGATGTGCGCTGCGGCAGGCGCGGGTACATCGCGCGACTCTCTACCGACAACCCCTTTCTAGGTTTTCGACCCGTCCGCGACGGCGCCTCCTGCATGTCTGATTGCTCTATGCAGCCGCTGACCGCGGCGAAAAGACCTCGTCCCGCGACCTTTCCGCCTCCCCGCCCCCAGCGGCCACTGTGCCTGACCTGAGGAAGTCCGTTTCGGCGCCCACTGCTGGATATGCGCGCTCTCCGATCAAGGTGCGGGCCGTCGGACTCGGCCTGTGATGTATGCGCCCGTCTGACCTTCATCCTCGCAGGGCCAGCCGCAGGGGCTCACAGAGCTTCTGGAGAGCGAGAGCCCCGCATCGAATGCCCCTGCGTCCAGTAATGCGCATGCGACACCACCCGCCCCGACCACTCCTTCTGTGCCGCGTTCGTCCTCGGTGAAGGCGGCATCGCCGGCCCCGTCCCCGAGCATGCCTCCGACAGGATCAACTCCCCAGCAAGCGTGCACCGACCTAAGAAGACTTCTGTCCACAATGAAGGCGCGTGTTATTCGCGCGCTGCCCCTGTGTTCACATCCTCATCCGATGTGCGCAGGATGCTTGGGCGGACCCGGAACTTTTTTCTCGGAGCCTGGCGTTAGCGTACTCGCGAATCGACGAGCTCGAGCGCGCGACAAACGGAGCCACTTCCGTGGCGGAGGCGCCAAGTAGCAGTTCTGATCATCAACGCCTGCTCGACCAGATCACAGCGATCAGTGCAGAGCGCGACAAGGTGCTTTACGTGGGGAGGAAGTGAAATAGCCTTCTCTGACTGCGTCTCTCTGCAGCTTTCAGAACGTCTTGCGGCAGTGACGCGCAAGCCTCCTCCGCAAGCTGGCGAAGCCCGCGAAATCACGGACCTGCGTGACCGTCTGAAGTTGCTGGAAACACGGCTTGTGCAGGCTGACACGGAGGCTCAGAAGGCGCGATCGGATGCGGAGGCCCTGAAGCAGTCTCTTAAACTGGTCGAGGCCCAGCTGCAGCAACAGCAGCAGCTGCGGAAGGACACACTGGAGGAAATCACCAAGCTCAAGGCTCAGAACGCATCCGACAAGCTTCGCTTTGAGCACGAAGATATAGAGCAACGGTCGAAGGATCTGGAAGAGAAACTTGCGCGCTCTGTGTCAAGGCGGGCGGCGCTGGAGCAGGCTTTGGAGGAGGAGAGATCCGAGCGCGAAAAGGCAAGTGTTTTTTGTTAATCCTCTCCATCTGCGTTTGCACAATAATAACCTCGTCTTCAGGCGCTGTTCAAACTCAAGGAAACTTACGAGCAGTCTATGGAAAAGCTGAAGGCGGAATATGAAGGCAAGCTTACTGCAGTTCGGAGCCTCCTACAGTAATAGCGTCCGGAGCACGTTGCCGCAACAATTAGCCGTGCTTGTACAGAGTCGCATTTGGACACGTACTAAAAACGCAGGTCCGGGCTACAAGTGTGGGAATGTACACTGCGGCCGCCGCGGCCGCGGGCCCAGCCCACCAGCAAGCTGGCCGGCCGAGCCCTGCGTGGCCCCCTAAGGAGAGTAATGCGCCTCCCCGCGGACACTCTGGCTAGCTAAATAGCTAAAGGTGCCCGCACGCGCGGCGTGGTGCTGCATCGCGTCTTGTGGCGGCGGGGGTCGTCTCGGGGCGGTGGCGGGAGCCCCTACAGGCCCTGGGGGGGGCCCGACATGGAGTCAGCCTGCGGGGGGGCGCGAAAAGGGGTCAGATCGAAATCGAACGGTCTCGATATCCAAATCAAAGCGAACGGGGGCGCACTCGATCGACGAGCCTCCCGCCAAAGGCGAGCGCCTGCGCGCCGAAGGGCGCAACCTCTGCCTCGTTGGGAAGACGAGCCTGCCGCGACGCGAAGGTGAGGAAGTGGGGCTCGGCGCGAGGCGCGCGAGGGCGCACTCGAAAGCGGCGGAGGCGGCCCGCTGCGAGCGACGAGAACATGTCAAGGAACTTCGGAACGACGCGCGGGCAAAACGCGCGCGCGCGTGCTCACGAGGGCCGGTGGCAGCTATGATGAGCCCCCTGCGCGGAGAAGCGGAGCTCCCGAGGCGGAGAAGGCATTTGCTCGAGCACGATGGATGTGCCCGAAGCCTCGCCAGGCCGCGCGGAGGCGGCCCGCCGCTGATTCTGGTGACCTGTGACGCGTGCATTCGCTGAGCATGCGGTCCACGATGACTGGGGAAGCTGGTCGACTTGTGCTCCGGTCAGCCGCGCGCGCTAGCTATCGCGCCGTGCCTCCCCTCATAGCTGTCAGCTCAGCGGCTGTTTTTTGCAATCGACTGTATGGGTGCGTTCAGCGTAGACACTGCGGACTACGCCTGTGTGCGCTAGACGCAGGAATTCGAAGGGCGGCCCTTGCAGTTGCAAGCCCGGCGCGGCCGTATACGTACGCGTTTCCCCCTAGGCGAGCCCGGCGAGCAGGGCGCGCGAGGCCTAGGAGCGCTCTCCTCATGATCGCTAAGTCTAGCTAGAACGCGCCGGGCGGCGTGCCGCGAGCCAGCGGCGGTCCAGACTGCTCGATCGGCTGTGTGTGTACCCCTGGGCTTTTCATCCGGGAATCATCCCCGCCGATCCACTTCCGTAGTTGCTGCCGGTCTCCGGCGCCCTCCGATCGTTCGCGGGAGCCTCGGCAAGCATCTCCGGCTCGCGCCGCGCAACCGAGAGCATAGCCGGCTATCACCGGGATGTCGACACAGATTGGCAATGGCGTTCCATACAGTACATGTGCGAGCCCCCGCGCGCGGCCTCGCTACTCGCCCCGCGCACCGCTGGCCCGCCCACGCCCCGCCCGGCGCTCACGCTCGTGCAGCAACGTCCCGCGCGCCGAGCGACCCGGCGGAGGCGGCTGCCGAGCGTGGTGCGATTGCCCAGCCCAGAAAGGTTCCAGTTGCGCCCGCAGCCTCACGTGCAGGTGCCCGGCAGAAATCTTCAGGAGGCTGCGAAAGCTGATGAACGAGCGCATCCTGATCATCGACGGCGCGATGGGCGCAACGAACCTAGTTTTGCATTCAGCAGCTTGAGCCGGAACCAATGCGGCCTGCGCTTAATCTAGCTCGTCGGGCAGCGTTCCTAGCTTCGACTTCAGCAGCTAGTGCTACCTCTGCGCGAGCTGAGTTCAGCCAACATGCGGCCTGCCCTGTATCGCCCGCCCAGCATCGCAAGGACCAGCATCGAAGCCCCGCCCGGCACGCCGCGCCGTGAACCTGACCCCATCGAAACGTGCAGCCTTTTCTATCATCAGGCGGGCTGATACCGTTGAAGTTGCACTGAGGATGTGCGCTGCGGCAGGCGCGGGTACATCGCGCGACTCTCTACCGACAACCCCTTTCTAGGTTTTCGACCCGTCCGCGACGGCGCCTCCTGCATGTCTGATTGCTCTATGCAGCCGCTGACCGCGGCGAAAAGACCTCGTCCCGCGACCTTTCCGCCTCCCCGCCCCCAGCGGCCACTGTGCCTGACCTGAGGAAGTCCGTTTCGGCGCCCACTGCTGGATATGCGCGCTCTCCGATCAAGGTGCGGGCCGTCGGACTCGGCCTGTGATGTATGCGCCCGTCTGACCTTCATCCTCGCAGGGCCAGCCGCAGGGGCTCACAGAGCTTCTGGAGAGCGAGAGCCCCGCATCGAATGCCCCTGCGTCCAGTAATGCGCATGCGACACCACCCGCCCCGACCACTCCTTCTGTGCCGCGTTCGTCCTCGGTGAAGGCGGCATCGCCGGCCCCGTCCCCGAGCATGCCTCCGACAGGATCAACTCCCCAGCAAGCGTGCACCGACCTAAGAAGACTTATGTCGACAATGAAGGATTCTTGGGCAAACCCGGAACTTTTTCAAAGTTTCTACTACCCAAAAGTATCTGGAGAACGGGTGGTGAGTTCTGTTGGGTGGTGGAGAACGAAGGCTGTCCAGTGCGATAGGGTCGGGGAAGTCCAAGATAGATGCGGTTCGGCTCCGGACTGTTCGGCAACTTGTACATGAGCTCCAGGCCACATTCTATAGCGCGCACACACATCTTTCCCCCCCGCTGTCCTGACAACCCGAAGGCTGCAGAGAGCCTCCACCGAGTCGCTGGTGCACGCAAGCTTCGGCCAACAAGTGATTATTCAGTGATTATTATTCAGTGATTATTCATGATTCCAAAAGAGCTCGAGCTGCAACATCTGAGTGAACGAGCTGAACGAACTGGAGGGGTACGAGGAGTACCTTGCTCAAGGAAACGTAGTACAGAGTCAGCTGTTTTTTGCAATCGCGATCGACTGTATGGGTGAGTTCAGCGTAGACACTGCGGACTACGCCTGTGTGAGATAGACACAGAAATTCGAAGGGCGGCCCTTGCAGTTGCTGTCCATGGCCCCGCCGTCCCCCCCCCCCCCCCCCCCCCCCCCCCCCCCCGGCCCCCCTTCCCTAGGCCTCCGGATCCCCTCCCCCCGGCCCAAGGCCCGCGGATCCCCTCCCCCCGGCCCGAGGCCCGTACGCATACGTAAGGGGAGTAACGTTAACACTCTGGGGCTCCACCCCTGATATCGATTGCAATTGCAACTGCAAGGGGCAGCGCGCGCTAGCTCCACCTCTGCAGCTCATGATCAGCGGCTGCAGCCGCCCCCGGTACGTATACACGTACGGTGCCACAGTACCGGTGCAGATTGACTCCCGTGGCCGGGTCCACCAGTATACGCGTACGGACCGGTACCGCTGCATGCGCATGCGCAGCCTGGAAGCTGCCGGCGCCCCCGGCCCGGCCCACCCCCAAATTAAAGCGACGGCGGCCGCCGCCGGCTGCTCCCTCTCTATATATCTGCCGCATTTCCGGCTCGCTCTATATAGCTAGCGGCGGCGTGGTTTCGGCGGTGAAGGATCAAATCATTAATATTGAATTGTGAGCATCGCATTTGGACACGTACTGAAACGCAGGTCCGGGCTACAAGTGTGGGAATGTACACTGCGGCCGCCGCGGCCGCGGGCCCAGCCCACCAGCGAGCTGGCCAGCCGAGCCCTGCGTGGCCCCCTAAGGAGAGTAATGCGCCTCCCCGCGGACACTCTGGCTGTAGCTAGCTATAGCTACAGGTGCCCGCACGCGCGGCGTGGTGCTGCATCGCGTCTTGTGGCGGCGGGGGTCGTCTCGGGGCGGTGGCGGGAGCCCCTACAGGCCCTTGGGGGGGCCCGACATGGAGTCAGCCTGCGGGGGGGCGCGAAAAGGGGTCAGATCGAAATCGAACGGTCTCGATATCCAAATCAAAGCGAACGGGGGCGCACTCGATCGACGAGCCTCCCGCCAAAGGCGAGCGCCTGCGCGCCGAAGGGCGCAACCTCTGCCTCGTTGGGAAGACGAGCCTGCCGCGACGCGAAGGTGAGGAAGTGGGGCTCGGCGCGAGGCGCGCGAGGGCGCACTCGAAAGCGGCGGAGGCGGCCCGCTGCGAGCGACGAGAACATGTCAAGGAACTTCGGAACGACGCACGGGCAAAACGCGCGCGCGCGTGCTCACGAGGGCCGGTGGCAGCTATGATGAGCCCCCTGCGCGGAGAAGCGCAGCTCCCGAGGCGGCGCGGGCCAACCGCAGGAGTCACCGGTTGGACTGGCCATGGGGTAGGACTAGTGCTATAGCTATGATTGTACAATTCCAGATCTAGAGTTTTGGCTGGATCCCCGCGGTCCTCCTTAAGCTTGCAATTGCATGCCGCAGTGCTGCAGTGGAACCTGCGCATCGCGAGTCAAACTGAATTCGAACAGCCAGGTGTGAGGGAGCTCACTAACGCTTTTTCAGGCGGCGCTTCTTCGAATTCATAGCTACCGCAAGAGCCTGCGTCCAGCACCCGGTACCCCAGACGAGACACAGCCCACCGATGGGCTTTGGGCTATTCTCCTAGTGTTCCCATGTGTTCTGATACCGCTTTATTTAATTTGGAATCCAAACGAGCGGCATTTAAACTCGTACTAATATCGAGTCACTGCGGCCGCCACAGCCGCAGCTGCGCAGGCCCATGGCCAGCCCACCAGCGAACTGGCCAGTAATATGCCTACCCACCGTGGCACATTAGCTAGCTGCTCGAGCACGATGGATGTGCCCGAAGCCTCGCCAGGCCGCGCAGAGGCGGCCCGCCGCTGATTCAAATTAAATGATTCTGGTGACCTGTGATCGACGCGTGCATTCGCTGAGCATGCGGACCACGATGAGGGGGAAGACGACGGGAAGACGCCAACGCACCTTGCGATGCTGCACGGAATGGAATGTGACCGCGAAACCAGTGTTGACCTGCTTTATACGTGGTTCATAATGCAACGGGGAGGGCATCTGCATCGGATGTTGTACGGTACCCCCCAGAAGATGGCTTGCACGGTGATCCTCGGCTCGCAGTGGGGCGACGAGGGGAAAGGGAAGCTGGTCGACTTGTGCTCCGGTCAGCCGCGCGCGCTAGCTATCGCGCCGTGCCTCCCCTCATAGCTGACTCGCCGCTCCAGCGTCTTTCGACATAGCCGCGAGGTGTGCGGGCGGTTCGAACGCGGGGCACACGATCGTCGTCGATGGAAAGAAGTTCGCGTTCCACCTGATTCCTTCCGGCATCCTGCACAAGAACTGCGTCTGCGTGATCGGCAATGGCGTCGTGTTGCACCTGCCGTCGTTTTTCAAGGAGCTGGAGTCCTTGAAAGCTCAGGGAATCGATTACGAGGGTCGCGTGAAAGTATCTGACCGGGCGCACCTGCTCTTCGATTTCCACCAGGTGCAGCGCTTGCACGCGTACGCGCACCGAGCTCGCGGGCCCTGTCGAACCGAAACGCAGATCGTAGACGGGCTGCGCGAGGGCGAGCTCTCCGGCACCGGGGAGTCGATCGGAACCACGAAGAAGGGCATCGGCCCGTGCTACAGCTCCAAGGCGAATCGCAGCGGCATCCGCGTTGGCGACCTCCTGCACTTCGACGGCTTTCCCGAGGCGCTCCGCCGCTGCGTGCGTAACAAGTTCAAGCGTTTCCACCAATTCGACTACGACATCGAGGGCGAGATTGAGAGGCGAGCAGCCCATGGCAAGATGCTCGCCCGGGATCGGAATCTTCTTCATTGCTGCTAACACAGGAATCAGGTATCGGGAGTACGCGAAGCGCCTCGCGCCGATGGTCACCGACACCGTATTCTATATCAACGATGCCTATTCGAAGGGGAAGCGCATATTGATCGAGGGGGCGAACGCCACTCTGCTGGACATCGATTTCGGTGCACCGTTCCCGTTGCTCTGCGAATCCTCTGCGTGACGAAGTGGGGCAGGCACATACCCGTATGTGACGAGTTCCAACGCCTCAATCGGAGGGGCGTGTACCGGTCTGGGCATCTCGCCCAAGAAGATAGGCGCGATCATCGGTGTCGTCAAGGCGTACACAACCCGCGTGGGCGCTGGCCCTTTCCCCACAGAGCTGCATGACGCAGTGGGCGAGAAGCTCCGTGCCCGTGGGCACGAATTCGGTACAACAACAGGACGGTTCGCTCCTTTTTCGCTTCCGGTAGCGGATGCTTGCTGACTGGTCTCGCGTGCAGGCCTCGGAGATGCGGCTGGTTTGATGCGGTTGTCGTCCGCTACTCGCACATGATCAACGAGTACACGCACATCAACTTGACAAAGCTCGACGTTCTGGATGATCACACCGAAATCAAGATTGCTGTCGACTACAAGCTGAACGGTGAAGTAATCAAGGGATTCCCTGCCTCTCTTGAGGTGCACCGTGCCAACTTCTGAATGAGGAATTCGAACTTGTGCAGCGCTGATCCGTATTTTTGCAGGACCTTGCCAAGGTAGAGGTTGTCTATGAGACCCTTCCTGGCTGGAATACCTCGATCGCTCAGTGCAGGAAGTTCTCCGACCTGCCCGCGGATGCCCAGGCGTACGTCAGGAGGATAGAGCAGTTGACTGGTTGCGCCGTTCGGTACATTGGCGTTGGCGCGGATCGCGCTGAGATGATAGACACGCAAACATCCTAGGTATTTCAAGCAGGATTCTCCCCCCCCCCCTTTCAAACTTCCCCCTTTCGTCGATGTAATCTGAATCGCGCCATAGCTTGACGAATAACAGAGAGATTCCCATGTCAAATCCAGCCAGAATTTGAAATTGTAAACGCAATCATAGCTAGAGTCCTGCCCCAGTCCAACTTGGCAACCCGGCGACGAACTCCCGTGGCTGGCCCGTCCAGCCAAATTTAAATTGCACAGTTCGTAATCAAGTTTGCGCGTTGCATTAAATATTACTGTACTACCCCTGTAACGGTTGGGGCGGGCGGGGATGGGGTCTCCTCCGCCTGGATCCGGATGGCCGCAAGAAACATTTGGGCCCTCTCTTCAGGGGAGAGGCCCGCCTCCTCCATCGCCAACACCATTTCATCTGCCTGGGTTTCGGCTAGATCTAGACAGATGACCGGTCGGAAGGGCACGTCACGTAGAACATGTATTGCAAAAAAAAACATTTCATCTGCCTGGGTACAGCCTCCCCGGTCCAGTCGCGGACATCAGGGGGATACCGTCCAACTTTCATCCTAGGGAACGCGCCGGCGGCGGCGGCGGCGGCGCGCAGTGTCTCCCCAAACTACTGCCACAGCTGCGCCTTCGCCATGAACTGCGTCCTTGCAGCTCCGCGAGCGTTTTCGCTGTTCGTCCCCGGGGTCCGACGTCCCCATCCCTGCAGTGCACTACTTCCGGGGTCACCACTTCTGCTGCTACGGGTGCCCATCTGGAAGCGCAGCGGATCGGTCGCCCTGCAGGCACCCGCACTTGACTCCTGTGTCTCACGCAACCACTCAACCATGTCTCACACAACCATGCGCGTGGGTCTTGGGCTTCGCGGTGCGCAAGTTTCAGGCCGGGGAAGCTAACAAGACATGTTTCCCAGGAAGGCGAGCTTCCTCGGTCGTTCCAATGAAATCCCTGCAATCAGGCCCGGGCGCTCGATGCCCGCAGAGTTCTCGACGTCAGCATCTCCTGAACGTGCGTTTCGTTTTGTGCTCGATGCTGGGCTAGAGTAACACAACCGTGGCAGCTCTTGTCGAGGCTCTTGATTCTCTCAAGGAGGTGGTCACAAAAAGCGCAAGTAAGGACGAGAGAATCCTTGTATCGGGCATCATTAACTTGACGATTGCACAATTCGAGGCCCTGAAAGAGCGCCTACGGGAGAAGGATGACCGCCTGCGGGAGAAGGACGATCTGCTTCAGGAAAAGGACCAGCGCTACAGCGCTAAGATGAACAACCTCCTGCGTGATCTTGCCAACTCCAAAGCAAAACTTCTAGAGCGCGAGGGCAGGCGCAACTTGCGTGGCGCCCTGGGTGCTCTTTCTTCAACCTTAACCCCCTTCAAGCCTCTGACGGTTTTCTCAGAAAGCGCAGCTGAAGAACTCAAAGAACGTCTGCAATTGCCTGAGCGAGGGGTGCAGAAGATCTTGTCTGCTGCATTTGAAAAAGACACGACGCTGAATGAACTTCTCACACAGTTTTCTAAGGAAGTGCAACCTTTTTCCTCTGATGTTTTTTCGTTCTCCTGTGCCTCAACTCCTGCCAGAGTCGCATACGAGACATTGATGTGCAGCATTGCCTTGCTGGCATCTACCACACACTCTCCAAGCACATGCATGGTTGCTCT
Organism: Cyanophora paradoxa; assembly: GCA_004431415.1. Classification (NCBI taxonomy): domain Eukaryota; class Glaucocystophyceae; order Cyanophorales; family Cyanophoraceae; genus Cyanophora; species Cyanophora paradoxa. The sequence goes on along the minus strand of QPMI01000242.1, from coordinate 27,554 downwards.
GTGACAGGTGAGACTCACCGCATATATTGTAAAGGCGGGCTGTTTTTGATTTTTGGATTTTGTTCTGCAGATATTGTGATTGACCACAAGCTCTTTGTCCCTGGCGAAGTTGTTGTTTTTAAAGCGATTTTGCAACGGGTGGTATGCCTCTTGCCTTGATTTCACAACCGTGAACCTTTTTTGACCTTGATTGCAGTCAGTTCAATACGAAGAGAAAGTCAATGATATGGAAGTCGAGTGGCCTTAGTCAAGTAGTGTGAGCTCTTCTGTGCGTCATATCGAATTCAAGCAGTTGGACACGTACTAAAAATGCAGGTCCGGGCTACAGATGCAAGCAGGCACAGGGTACCCTCAGGCAGGGAGGGGCACGCACAGTTCTTCCCCTCTCGATGCTCTAAGAAGTAGTTGCAGATCCAAAGACGCCCTAATCGCAATCGCTCCTATGACCGTCCGCGCCCCTCTGCAGGCTTACTTCATGTCGAGTCCCTGGAACCCGCGGCCGTAGGGGCTCCCGCCACCACCCCGAGATGACCCCCCCCCCCCCCCCGCCACAAGACGCGAAGCTATGAAGAATTCGAAGCGCCGCCTGAAAAAGCGTTAATGAGCTCCCTCACACCTGGCTGTTCGAATTCAGTTTGACTCGCGATGCGCAGGTTCCACTGCACTGCGGCATGCAATTGCAAGCTTAAGGAGGACCGCGGGGATCCAGCCAAAACTCTAGATCTGGAATTGTACAATCATAGCTATAGCACTAGTCCTACCCCATGGCCAGTCCAACCGGTGACTCCTGCGGTTGGCCCGCGCCGCCTCGGGAGCTGCGCTTCTCCGCGCAGGGGGCTCATCATAGCTGCCACCGGCCCTCGTGAGCACGCGCGCGCGCGTTTTGCCCGCGCGTCGTTCCGAAGTTCCTTGACATGTTCTCGTCGCTCGCAGCGGGCTGCCTCCGCCGCTTTCGAGTGCGCCCTCGCGCGCCTCGCGCCGAGCCCCACTTCCTCACCTTCGCGTCGCGGCAGGCTCGTCTTCCCAACGAGGCAGAGGGCACACCGGGTTCGCGGCGCTCCGCGCCCGGGCGCCCACTCCGCGGCGGTCCTCTGATGCATCGTTGCGCCCTTCGGCGCGCAGGCGCTCGGCTTTGGCGGGAGGCACGTCGATCGAGTGCGCCCCCGTTCCCTTTGAAACCAAGGCTTTTTCGATATATCGATCTGACCCCCTTTTTCGCCCTCCGGCGCAGGCTGACTCCATGTCGGACCCCCCCAGGGTCCGTAGGGGCTCCCGCCCAAGACGCGCCCCAGGTGCGCACCGCGCGCGCAGGAGCCCTGGAGCGTCGATCTGCTCGGCGGCTGATCGTCCTCCGCCCGCGGCCCGCGCAGGCGCTCCTCTGGGTGGGAGGCTCGTCGATCGAGTGCGCCCCCGTTCGCTTTGATTTGGATATCGAGACCGTTCGATTTCGATCTGACCCCTTTTCGCGCCCCCCCGCAGGCTGACTCCATGTCGGTTCCCCCTCAGGGCCTGTAGGGGCTCCCGCCACCGCCCCGAGACGACCCCCGCCGCCACAAGACGCGATGCAGCACCACGCCGCGCATGCGGGCACCTTTAGCTATAGCTAGCTACAGCCAGAGTGTCCGCGGGGAGGCGCATTACTCTCCTTAGGGGGCCACGCAGGGCCCGGCCGGCCAGCTTGCTGGTGGGTTGGGCCCGCGGCCGCGGCGGCCGCAGTGTACATTCCCACACTTGTAGCCCGGACCTGCGTTTTTAGTACGTGTCCAAATGCGATTACTGTACTACCCCCGTTTCTGCGATTTTTAGTACGTGTCCAAATGCGGTACATTGGCGTTGGCGCGGATCGCGCTGAGATGATAGACACGCAAACATCCTAGGTATTTCAAGCAGGATTCTCCCCCCCCCCCCTTTCAAACTTCCCCCTTTCGTCGATGTAATCTGAATCGCGCCATAGCTTGACGAATAACAGAGAGATTCCCATGTCAAATCCAGCCAGAATTTGAAATTGTAAACGCAATCATAGCTAGAGTCCTGCCCCAGTCCAACTTGGCAACCCGGCGACGAACTCCCGTGGCTGGCCCGTCCAGCCAAATTTAAATTGCACAGCTAGTTCGTAATCAAGTTTGCGCGTTGCATTAAATATTACTGTACTACCCCCCTGTGTTGCAAATTAGCCTAGGGGATTGAACCCCCTATCATTCGGTGCACTCCTTACCCATCACTCGCACACCCGTCGAACACTTTCCGACGGGCTCGCGTTCGATGGCAGCGGCATTCGCGGTCGCAGGCGCTCCAGTCTCCGCCGCGCGCGGGGCCATCACTGTCGATCCGTCGGCCCAGCGGTGCGCGCAGGCCACACCAGCCACGCTCCGCCAGGCCACTCGCCGCGTCTTCGGGTTCACCGAGGCCTCGGTCTTCGGCGCCGCACCCGCCGCCACCTTCGTTCCGCGCCGCTCCCCGCGGCAACTGCCCGCCATGTCGGCGCCGGACGTTCGGGCCGAGGCCCAGATCATCGACGGCAAAAAGATCTCCGCTGATATCAAGGAGGAGATCAAGAAGGAGGTCGATGCCATGGTCGCTCGCGGTGAGAAGGTAGGCGCTCCGTGCGCGCGTACCGACTCGTATTCTTAGACGGCCCGGCTGCAGCGCCCCGGCCTTGCCGTCGTCCTCGTCGGCGAGCGCAAGGACTCCGCTACCTACGTGCGCTCGAAGAAGAAGGCCTGCGACGATGTACGTATGCGCGAAGGCAGCTGTCGAGTTGCGATTCCGACTCTCCGGCTTCGCATCCCCCGCGCAGGTCGGCTTCGTGTCGTTCGGCGTGGACCTGCCGGAGACCGCCTCGCAGGACGAGGTCCTGAAGGCCGTGTCGGACCTGAACGCCAACCCCGATGTCCACGGCATTCTTGTTCAGCTGCCCCTCCCCAAGCACATTGACGCCGAGGTGCGCAGTGGCATCTCGTATCGCGCTCTTAAGCTGTGGCAAGCTAGCCTCATGCTGGGTCGCAGGTGGTTCTCAGCGCGATCGACCTCGAGAAGGACGTCGACGGCTTCCATCCGCTCAACATTGGCAGGCTATCCATGACCGGCCGCTCTGAGCCCCTGGCCGTCGCTTGCACCCCGCTGGTGCATTGCAACTTGACCTCCATCCCAGATCTCCGTTAGAGGCGCCCGTCTAAACCGTGCGCAGGGCTGCGTCGTGCTCCTCGAGCGTATGGGCATTCCCATCAAGGGCAAGCAGGCAGTCGTGCTCGGCCGCTCGAACGTCGTTGGCCTGCCTGCCGCGATGCTGCTCATCAAGCGCGACGCGACTGTCACTGTTTGCCATTCGAAGACCGAGGACCTGCCCGGCGTCTGCAGCAAGGCTGACATTCTGATCGCTGCCGTCGGCCGGCCCGAGATGGTTCGCTACAGCATCTCGGCGGCGCGTTGGATGCTCCTGACTCGCTTTCGCGAAGGTCAAGGGCAACTGGGTCAAGCCTGGCGCGGCGGTGATCGATGTTGGCATTAATGGTGAATGCTTTCACGTCCCGATTGAATAGAATAAGTTTTCTGAACTCTTTCCTGCAGCCAAGGACGATCCCTCCAATGCAAAGGGCTACCGCCTTGTCGGCGACGTCGACTACGAGGAGGTGAAGAAGGTGGCTGGCTACATCACGCCCGTGCCGGGCGGTGTGGGCCCCATGACCATCGCCATGCTCCTGAAGAACACCCTGGAGTGCGCCAAGCGGATTGAGGGCACCAAGTGAAAAGCGCTAGCAAGTTTCATTAGGGACGTAGTGAAGGTGTTTATTAATGTATTTCTTGTGGGAGTTCTCGCACCGTCCAACTTGCAACCCCTCTAAATGAAAAACATAAAACTCCAACCCGCCCAGGGCGGACGGCCTGCAACCTCTCGAATCAAAAACACGAACCCCGCCCAATCCTGGGCCCCAGGCACCCCTGCAGCTGCAGCAATTGCAAGTCCGCCCACGGGAGACATATGCGCGTGCATAGAGGAGATGGTGCACATGTACAGCTGGAGGGAGTGCTGTACATGTGCATGTGCGGCCCTTTGGGGGGCTTCGGAAAAAAACAGAACGTTAACAGTACTTCGAGCAGGCCCTGATCATGAGGGAGGCTGTACGTATATATACATGTACGTATACGCATATATATACATGTGTTAGGCCTTAAGACATCTAGATATAGATCTTTCCTTCCGGGTAACGATCTCGATCTAGATCAAGATCGTTAACGCGGTCGCCGCGGCCGCCGGCCCGGCCCCGCGCGCAATTTTGCAAGCAGCCTGGCAGGGGGGAATTCGAAAGAAGCCAAAAAAACAAATTTGATCTGCGCCAATTTGCAAGCCGCGTTGATCCCCCGCGAACTGCGCATAATAAGAACTACACGCAATGCTTGTGAGAAATTAAATGCGTTACCTTCTGTGTAGAACTCCGATATCTTCTGTGAGAACTGCGGTACCTTTAAGGAGCAAGAGAGCGGCTCATAGCCGCACAGTTCACCTTTTTCAAGGCGCCCTTGACTGCCCAAAAAGGAGCCTTGACCGGAAGGCCCTCGAGCTCGCTTGCAAGGCACAACCGTGGCGTGCAGCTGCGTGCTCCGGCAGGGGGTACGTGTTGCGGAACTACTGGTCTATCTATACCCCCCTCCTACAGAGTTTTGTTCGAGTCAGGGTGTGTGTCCTATGGTGCATCGCACAGCGCACGGGCGGGTCCGGGACCAGTGCGAAAACTTGAGTCCGGCCAATACAGGGGTGAGTATGTAGGAGTTGGGCCCATCGCCGCCGTCCGCCCACCTCTCTGGCACTGACTCGTCTGGATCCGCTGCGCATAGTGGCGCCTTGAGCCTTAGCGCAGGCCGTTTTTACGCATAAATTTACGGTTTGCCGGTGCGTACAGGCCGCGTCGCCCCCTGGGGGCGAAGGTGCCATGTGGCGCCCACTTTCAAATCGCAGGTCGTTCGACGGCGTGGGTTCGAAGCGCACGGACGTGGATTTAGATTTTCCTATTGCCGATAGCAGGTGCGGCGAGCTCGCAGCGCACTCGGCGAGCCCGCTCGGGCGCTCACGTCGCGATTGCCAGCCCTCTCTGCAGCGGCCTACAGAACGCGACTAGCGACGGTTTGTTTGCTTTGCGAGCTGCAAATCGAGCGGCTCACGGAGCGCCATGGGCGCTCGCAGGATGAACTACCGTCGTGTGAGCCCAGGGTTGGAGGAGGGCTGAGAGGAATCGCCGCCTGTCTATGCATCAGACTTCAGCTACGAGAGGTCTTGGCCCCCCGCGATTCGATGCGCGCGCACCAAGGCTGAGCCCGAGTCATTGCAGAGCCGTGACAGGACAGCGAAAGGCATGGCCAAGAGCCCCCAATCGAGTACGGGCCCCCACTCGAGCACAGGCTGTTCCAGAGGAGGACTTTGACGGCGAGTGGTAGACAGTTAAAGCGCTGTGGTAGGAGGTCCGGCCGCGCCCGTAGCGTAAAAAGAGCAATCGTAAATCGCAATCCAGTGAATTCCCAATTGAATCCCAATCCCAGTCCCAATCCCAATCCCAATCCCCTCCCAAATCTGCAATTGAATCCCAATCCCAATTGAATCCCAGTCCCAGTCCCAATCCCAATCCCAATCCCAATCCCCTCCCAAATCTGCAATTGAATCCCAATCCCAATTGAATCCCAGTCCCAGTACTAGTCCCAATCCCAATCCCAATCCCAATCCGATCCCCTCCCAAATCTGCAATTGAATCCCAATCCCAATTGAATCCCAGTCCCAGTACTAGTCCCAATCCCAATCCCAATCCCAATCCGATCCCCTCCCAAATCTGCAATTGAATCCCAATCCCAATTGAATCTCAATCCCAGTCCCAACCCCAATCGCAATCGCAATTGCATTCCCGAATCCCGATCCTAATCCCGAATCCTACTCTGCCTCCCTGTCAATCCCAATCCCAATCCCAATTGTCGTCCCCCGGGCGGCCATCTTCTTGCCAGCCTCAGTAGATTGGGCTACTGGCCTCCCTCCCGGCCCGTTGCCGTCACTGTCGCCTCCTGTGATGGTGTTGTCCCCCAGACAACATCCCCTGACCAATTCCTAAAGCTATCTCCGTCATAAATGCCGATGCCTCTGCCGTGCTGTCCTTGCTGCCCAACACCCGCCCGTTGCTGCCTTTGATGGAGGAATTGTAGGAGATTGAGTGGTACAAATGCCAGGCCTGTCTGCAAACTAGATGTAGACTTCTTGGGGGGTTGTTCGCGCCGACGCAACTCTCCAGTTTGCTGTGGCGTCTCCTGCTGCAGGTGTGGCTGAGAGTCCTCCTGCCGCTGTGATCTGTGCAAAGTCGATTGCGAGCTCCTGATAGACAAGCGACGGCGATATGATGTCCAAAACTGGATGGTTAATGCCGCTAGGGCCGGCATCACGCCAAAGAAAGAGTTGAAGAATGAACTTATCGAAGCTTCCCCGGATCGGATGGCGAAGAGGAAGCTACAGATTGCAGCGACTACGGTCAAACCTACAAAGATCCAGAAAGGGAATTTCGCCATTGCCTGCTCAGTTTGGTTTGAGTTTGTAGAACCAATGTGAGAACACAGCGAAGGGCCATCCCTATGTAAATTTTATGAGCAAACTCTTGCGAAATAGAGGGGCGGCGGGGTGGCGGGGCACACCGCGTCCTCCTCAACGGCTTTCTGCACATTCTCCACCTTCGAGCACGCTCAGCAAAGCAGGGCGAAGAGAAAGCCCGGTTACCTTCGACTCAAGCTGCGTCATCTTGGAGTCCAGCTGCGTCATCTTGGACTGCGTCGCCTGCTGCGAGGTCGTCACTGAATTCAGCTTCTCGTTGATATTCCCTTTTGACATGGTGAGCGCAGCGAACAACACTGGGACAAGCGAACAGGGCTGCGCGAACCCAACAAAACTAGAATCTCATCGTTCGACGCCATCGTGAAGGGGCTTGAGCCCCGCGAACTGCGCATAATAAGAACTACACGCAATGCTTGTGAGAAATGCGTTACCTTCTGTGTAGAACTCCGATATCTTCTGTGAGAACTGCGGTACCTTTAAGGAGCAAGAGAGCGGCTCATAGCCGCACAGTTCACCTTTTTCAAGGCGCCCTTGACTGCCCAAAAAGGAGCCTTGACCGGAAGGCCCTCGCTTGCAAGGCACAACCGTGGCGTGCAGCTGCGTGCTCCGGCAGGGGGTACGTGTTGCGGAACTACTGGTCTATCTATACCCCCCTCCTACAGAGTTTGTTCGAGTCAGGGTGTGTGTCCTATGGTGCATCGCACAGCGCACGGGCGGGTCCGGGACCAGTGCGAAAACTTGAGTCCGGCCAATACAGGGGTGAGTATGTAGGAGTTGGGCCCATCGCCGCCGTCCGCCCACCTCTCTGGCACTGACTCGTCTGGATCCGCTGCGCATAGTGGCGCCTTGAGCCTTAGCGCAGGCCGTTTTTACGCATAAATTTACGGTTTGCCGGTGCGTACAGGCCGCGTCGCCCCCTGGGGGCGAAGGTGCCATGTGGCGCCCACTTTCAAATCGCAGGTCGTTCGACGGCGTGGGTTCGAAGCGCACGGACGTGGATTTAGATTTTCCTATTGCCGATAGCAGGTGCGGCGAGCTCGCAGCGCACTCGGCGAGCCCGCTCGGGCGCTCACGCCGCGATTGCCAGCCCTCTCTGCAGCGGCCTACAGAACGCGACTAGCGACGGTTTGTTTGCTTTGCGAGCTGCAAATCGAGCGGCTCACGGAGCGCCATGGGCGCTCGCAGGATGAACTACCGTCGTGTGAGCCCAGGGTTGGAGGAGGGCTGAGAGGAATCGCCGCCTGTCTATGCATCAGACTTCAGCTACGAGAGGTCTTGGCCCCCCGCGATTCGATGCGCGCGCACCAAGGCTGAGCCCCAGTCATTGCAGAGCCGTGACAGGACAGCGAAAGGCATGGCCAAGAGCCCCCAATCGAGCACGGGCCCCCACTCGAGCACAGGCTGTTCCAGAGGAGGACTTTGACGGCGAGTGGTAGACAGTTAAAGCGCTGTGGTAGGAGGTCCGGCCGCGCCCGTAGCGTAAAAAGAGCAATCGTAAATCGCAATCCAGTGAATTCCCAATTGAATCCCAATCCCAGTCCCAATCCCAATCCCAATCCCCTCCCAAATCTGCAATTGAATCCCAATCCCAATTGAATCCCAGTCCCAGTCCCAATCCCAATCCCAATCCCAATCCCCTCCCAAATCTGCAATTGAATCCCAATCCCAATTGAATCTCAATCCCAGTCCCAACCCCAATCGCAATCGCAATTGCATTCCCGAATCCCGATCCTAATCCCGAATCCTACTCTGCCTCCCTGTCAATCCCAATCCCAATCCCAATTGTCGTCCCCCGGGCGGCCATCTTCTTGCCAGCCTCAGTAGATTGGGCTACTGGCCTCCCTCCCGGCCCGTTGCCGTCACTGTCGCCTCCTGTGATGGTGTTGTCCCCCAGACAACATCCCCTGACCAATTCCTAAAGCTATCTCCGTCATAAATGCCGATGCCTCTGCCGTGCTGTCCTTGCTGCCCAACACCCGCCCGTTGCTGCCTTTGATGGAGGAATTGTAGGAGATTGAGTGGTACAAATGCCAGGCCTGTCTGCAAACTAGATGTAGACTTCTTGGGGAGGTTGTTCGCGCCGACGCAACTCTCCAGTTTGCTGTGGCGTCTCCTGCTGCAGGTGTGGCTGAGAGTCCTCCTGCCGCTGTGATCTGTGCAAAGTCGATTGCGAGCTCCTGATAGACAAGCGACGGCGATATGATGTCCAAAACTGGATGGTTAATGCCGCTAGGGCCGGCATCACGCCAAAGAAAGAGTTGAAGAATGAACTTATCGAAGCTTCCCCGGATCGGATGGCGAAGAGGAAGCTACAGATTGCAGCGACTACGGTCAAACCTACAAAGATCCAGAAAGGGAATTTCGCCATTGCCTGCTCAGTTTGGTTTGAGTTTGTAGAACCAATGTGAGAACACAGCGAAGGGCCATCCCTATGTAAATTTTAGGAGCAAACTCTTGCAAAATAGAGGGGTGGCGGGGTGGCGGGGCACACCGCGTCCTCCTCAACGGCTTTCTGCACATTCTCCACCTTCGAGCACGCTCAGCAAAGCAGGGCGAAGAGAAAGCCCGGTTACCTTCGACTCAAGCTGCGTCATCTTGGAGTCCAGCTGCGTCATCTTGGACTGCGTCGCCTGCTGCGAGGTCGTCACTGAATTCAGCTTCTCGTTGATATTCCCTTTTGACATGGTGAGCGCAGCGAACAACACTGGGACAAGCGAACAGGGCTGCGCGAACCCAACAAAACTAGAATCTCATCGTTCGACGCCATCGTGAAGGGGCTTGAGCCCCGCGAACTGCGCATAATAAGAACTACACGCAATGCTTGTGAGAAATGCGTTACCTTCTGTGTAGAACTCCGATATCTTCTGTGAGAACTGCGGTACCTTTAAGGAGCAAGAGAGCGGCTCATAGCCGCACAGTTCACCTTTTTCAAGGCGCCCTTGAGGGGCCATGAGGAAAGGTCGAGCCCGACTGGGCATGCTGAAGAACTTCAGAGCGGCATTCACAATTGCAGATCTAGAGCTCGAGAGTGCACTAGTACTGAATCGAAGTTCAAGCATTTGGACACGTACTTAAAAACGCAGGTCCGGGCTACAAATGTGGGAATGTACACTGCAGCTGCGGCCGCCGCAGCCGCGGGCCCAGCCCACCAGCCTGGCAGCAAGCTGGCCGTTGCCGCAATTTTGCAAGCAGGGGGGATAGAAGCGGAAATTTGATCTGCCCAAAGCCGCCTTAAGCTTGCACTTGATATCGATCAGGCCGGTCCGAAGTTCTTGACTCGACGAAGTGCGGCTGCCGCAGTGCAGCTCTCGCAATTACCGACCGCGGCGTACTCGATCGCTTGCAGCACAGTCGATCGCTGGGAATCGGCGAGCAGTGAGCGCAGACGGCCGCCGCAGATGCCCGTGAAGGCGAAAGGAAAGGGTAAGGCTAAATCGAAGGCAAGAGCGGCCGCTGAAGATGCGGATCCGGAGGCTGAAGGCGCCCTGGACGCGCCGGAAGCCGTGGCCGAGCCCGAAGCCGCCAAGGCGCCCGATGCGAGGGTCGACATGAAGATGCTCATTCGGAGATGCCTGAGCGCCGAGGAGGTCGCGCGGTCTCGTTCCGCGGACGACCTGGCTGCCGCGCTCTTGAAGGTCACGCACATCCGCTTGGACCGGGAGAGCATCGTTGGCATCGAGAACCTGGAGGCGCTGACGCAGGTCACCAACATCTACCTCCAACACGTACGCATACCTGGATGCACGCTTGCGCATCGCTGAACAAGGGCCGCCAGAATCGGATCTCTCGCATCGAGAACATGGAGTTTCACCCCAACCTGCGCTTCCTCGCGCTGAGCCACAACCGGATACAAGAGTTGTCAGGGCTCCGGATCCTGAAGAACCTGGAGTTCTGTGCGTGCCTCCCGCTCTTCGTCATCCATGAGAAACTCGCCTCACCAGCGATCGCTCAGTGGATCTCTCCAACAATGACATCAAATATGTGAAGACGGGTGCGAAAAGCAAACGCCTATCGCTAGATCTTATATTGAAATCACAAATGCAGACGAATTACCACGCAGCCTGCGCTTCCTGCTCCTGCACGACAACCCCTGCACCCTGGACATTGATTACAGGCCTCGACTGGCTGCCAGCCTGCCCCATCTTCAAGCGCTCGATGAAGTGAGGATCTATCGTTCCGAAAGGATGGCTGCCATACAGGTTCGATGCACTTAAAGCATGTCCAGTCTCCTGCTGACTGGTGATTATGTGTTCAGGAATTCCCTGGGCTTTGCGACATGGCTGAGCTCACTGACGATGAGGATCTACAGCAAGTGTCCGACGATGAGGAAGATGAGGCAGATGAGGGAGACATGTATGCTCATGAGGATGATGAAAGTGCGCTTTTCATTTTGCATCTGTGTTTGAGTCATCCGTTTAGACGCTCCAAGATGCACGAGAGGAAACCTGGTCCTCCGGCATTCCGTTTAACAGTCCAGGGGAAATGCACGAGGAGAGCGTCGCACAGCTCGCCGCAGAGATCGAGAAGCTTCACGGCACTCGAGACCGCATCCTTGCTCGCTTAAAAGCAAGGTCACTTGATGCTGAATCACGCAAGTAAACTCGTGCTTACACAGGTATGTCGTTTTCTACCATGGATTATCACAACGACTTGCTCTTTTGACACGAGACCGCATTCTTGCTCGCCTGAAAGCGACATCACAGACTATCAAATCGAGCAAGTGATGTGTGGGACAATGTGCTGCTAAGCCCGAAGGCATGAAATTGTGCTCGAGTCTAGAATCCTAAACTTGCATTCCGAACCGGAGGTGAGGGGGGAGGGCCGCATGAGGGCCGGACGTCTTTAATTAATTGCGATATCGATTAGGGGTTCAACGGGTAATGCTGCTGTTAGGGCCTGGATCTAACTCATGACAAGCTTAAGTACTGATTAATCATGTTTCAAATTAATACACAAGTAATAATCTGTAATTTCAGCTAGGTCATGAAAAGGAATGAGTGAGTTGTAAACGGCCATTAAGAGTTCCGGGAATCTGCTTGCAAAATACAAAAATATTTCGGAGTCGGTGCTACCAACATTTTGGCGAACTCTCTGAGGCCAATCTAAGACATGGTTCTTGGTATTCCTTACAGCACGAAGAAGTCCCTGCAGCCAAATATCATTGAAGCTCAAGAAAACTGATTTCAGCTCAAGTCACCTGAAGATTTGTCCTGAAATCTCCTTTCACAAAAACAGCAGTAGCATGTAAGGGATCCAACACGCTTGCCCATTCACTGTTCTCACACTTCTGAAGAACCACATCAGCCTTGTCCTCGACACATCCTGCAGCATGATGAGAACTAAACTTTTCGTGGTTTCGGAGCAAGAGAAAAAACGTACTTTGAAGTTGCTTTTTAAGTTGTGGCTCTGCGTCATCCAATTTTAATGCTTTGCCTTTTTTGTCTTGCTCGTTTATCAAATCAGAGATCTTTGATAAAAATTCGCATTTCTTGGCGTTATCCCAAAACAAAGGGTGGTGTTCCAGTTGCTTGGCAATTGGCCTTGAAATCAATCATCGGACAGTCTCCCAAACAGTTCAAAGAAAAAGACAAAAAACCTTTTTGAGGGGTCCCGATTTAGCATGTCAATTATGAGATGTTTGGCCTCGGGAATGAGCTGGACATCAGGGAGTGTGCCAAGATCCACAGACAATTCGGTAATGTTTGTAGCAATACGAAACCAGTGGTTCTTTGCCAACCATGTTTTCAAATAGCCACAGCAGAATGGATGCTTTCCTCCTGACAGAATATAAAATAAAACGCAGCCAGCAGACCAAATATCAATTGCCTGTTAAGAGATTAATGAGAGAGCAAAAAGATCATGCCAATCTTACCATATCAGTGCGGATATCCTCGTTACATTGCTTCTCCAACACTTCCGGCGCTTGCCAGATGCAGTTCGCCCCAACAGCTTGAGATCAAAATATCAATCAATGCACGTTCGAACTTCAGGCTTGAGTCGACAGGCTCCAGACTAAAACTCTTTACCTGGAGCAACTGTGTGAAAGTCTTCATCATGACTTTTCAGCTGCTTTCCAAAGCCAAAATCAGCGAGCTTCAATCTGTATATAACAGGTAAGGCAGTTTCCATTGCCATCAATTGTGAAGAGCCAGCAATTTCATTTCACATTCTCTCTCCCTGTTCACGCTTCACAAGGAGATCACATTCATGTTCTTACCTTCACAAGGAGATCTACTTCTTTGCGAATCTTTTCAATCTCCTGTTCGAGTTCCAAAAGATCTTGCTTAGTAATGGATATTTCCTTGACAGCAACCTCTTGTCCTTCACCCTCACCCTTGCTCAGCAAATTCCTGGTCATTGCGAGTTACTGTGAGTGCACAAAAGCAAGGGAGAATCTTCAAAATCTTACGGATAATAAATGCCAGAGTACACAACACCAGAAGACCCCTTCCCCAAGATTTTCCTTTTGCCGTGTTCCAGTTTCAAGCTAAGTCTTTTATCCACTTCTTCCAGTCCAAAACACGATTTGCATGCTGATTGCTCCTTGATAGATTTCTCTCCATCGTCAAGTGCGCCATCATTTGCTTGCCCATCATTTTTGGCCTGGAGCCGAAACACAAGTGGACGAGGTGCTCGAGACGAAGGGGTTCCTGGCGGTGGAGATGGCAAGAGCCTTGGAATTTACCCAAATGAGACTCAGACTGCCAGGCTAGAGAACAAAAGCTTTAAGTTGGGTACCTGTTTGCGACAAGACCAAGCACACGATCCAGCGGAGTTAAGCTGCTTGGTTGCACACCCTCTGCATCTTCTTCTTTTCTTGGAGGAGGAAGTCCAGCAGACTTCTGCACTTGATCATCTTGCTATTATAATATCAGGCGAAAATTCAATTACACATGACATGAACCTCACCTGAGAGTCAGCACATGCATTGGCTGCCTCGGTGTCTTGTTTTGCCACTTCATTATTCTGCAATTCTGGCGGTCGAGCAGCCTGCTGCGTTTATTTGAGAGAGAAAGCCAGAGCATGCTTGGTGCGTAAGAGCAAGTCACACCTCTGCATCTTCTTCTTTTCTTGGAGGAGGAAGTCCAGCAGACTTCTGCACTTGATTATCTTGCTACTGTAATATAAGGCGAAAATTCAATTATACATGACATGAACCTCACCTGAGAGTCAGCACATGCATTGGCTGCCTTGGTGTCTTGTTTTGCCACTTCATTATTCTGCAATTCTGGCGGTCGAGCAGCCAGCTGCGTTTATTTGAGAGAGAAAGCCAGAGCATGCTTGGTGCGTAAGAGCAAGTCACACCTCTGCATCTTCTTCTTTTCTTGGAGGAGTAAGTCCAGCAGACTTCTGCACTTGATCATCTTGCTTCTGAAATATCAGGCGAAAATTCAATTACACATGACATGAACCTCACCTGAGAGTCAGCACATGTGTTGGCTGCCTCGGTGTCTTGTTTTGCCGCTTCATCATTCTGCAATTCTTCCGGTCGAGCAGCCTGCTGCTTTTATTTTAAAGAGAAAGCCAGAGCCAAAGTTAGTCAATAGAGGACAAGTTGCAGGAATTAAGACACATTACCATTTTTGCCGGATCCGGTAAGTCTGTCTCCTCGTCTGAAGATGGGATCGACCTCCCCCTCGCGTGCAAGAGGTGCCTGTACCAGCACCTATCTTCGAACCTACACTAACCATCCCGCGTCCACCTCCAGCAATCTCGAATCCGTCCAAATTCGTCATCGTGGCGATACCAGCAGCGCTGACGAGGTAAGTAGCGTGAACATCAACCAAGAATATCAAGCAAACATCAACAGTGGCAAGCACCTGCCCATAGCGACAGTTGCCCCCCCGTTGGCCATCGGCCCCATTTCTGGCCTCTGGCCCACATACCTCTCGCCCCGTGTGCACGGGTGCGCTCTTTACGCAGATCCTGGCCGCCAGCTGCGCGCTTAGACGCCGATTTGTGGCTCGCCCAGCCAACGTTCAAATCTTTCCATCTCGGACAATCCTGACCTTTGCTCCACTGTACGCAGCTTTTAGAATGTCCGCCAATCCGCCCCGTGCTCCGGGGCAGCGCCGCCAGCAGCAGGGACCGCCGCCGGCTCCCCGTGCACTTGAGGGTTCTGTGGAGGTTGCCGACTTCTTCGCTGTTGACGCTCAGTCACCATCGCTTTCGGGCAATTCCCGCGTCCCTGACTACCACCACCTTCCTCGCGTCCGCGAGTTTGCCGCGTTCATGACGCGGCCCGTCACCCGCAAGATTGGCGGCCTGCCCAAGTACATGCATGTTCAGACTGTCCTTGCCGATGCGCTTCGCTCTTGCAAGCCCTTCGATGATGTCTCCGTCGCCATGCGCTTCTGTATCCAGGAAGGTGTCATCGTGAATGAACCTGCAGACTTTGGCCGTGACCTCCCTGAATCTGTCCGCCTCTCGGCCTTCCAGAACCGCCTTGCTCCCATCAATTCCATGTTCTCTCAGCACCCATGGTCCTCCTCCGCGAAGCACGGCTTTGTTAAGCAGTCCACTTCTCAGGATTCCTATAGTGGTGCTACCTTCAATGCTTTCACTTATCAGTTTTACTATCGCTCAGTTGTTGGTGGCTTTGGCGCCTATTTAGCTCATCATCGTACCTTGTCTTCGATTTTCAACTGTACTCCAATTTCTCACCCAGCTCGTACCATGCTTTCGACCCTCACTCCTTTGCAGACCAAGCCCCATTTCCTTCAAGCATATGATGTCTTTTATGGCCTTAAGACTGTTGGTGTCTCTGATGTGGTAGACCAATTTTTCCCGATCGAGCTTTCTTATTATCAATCTGTTCTCCGTACTGCCCCTGAGTCCTCCAATGGTGCTGGCCCCTCTGGTGCTAAGCCACCCCGCTTCCTCATTCGCCTTGGCGCCCAAGCCTTCCTGGCTGAACTCAGAACGATGGCACTTAACCTTTCCAAGCCAGATTGTGTCTTTATGTCTTCGCTTCCTGTTGAGCGTGTAGAGCTGAATTCTGAGAACACCATCCCCTTCAATCCCTTCAAACTCGCTGGCTTGGATAAGTCCATTCCTTCTCCAGTTTTTCTGGCAGCTGCCTTTACTCAGCCTGTACTTGATATGGTCGCTAAGACCACTTTCACTGGCTCTAGCTCCCGCTATGATCTTCTTTGTCGCCCTGAGCTTGGTGATTTCCCTGCTGCTCATACCGATCGTGCTCATCTTAGTCTCATTTTGAAAGTGCCCTTGGCTTCTATGCTCTTCCAGAGCCTCGAGCGTCGTACTAGTTTCATCAAGCCTCGGCCCGCTCGGCCCCTCGCCATGCGTTCCCTCATGATTCTTGGCTCGGATAACTACATTCACAAATTTTATGTGCAGACTCTTCTTCCTGAGTACTCTTCTCTTGAGTATTATTCCTCTCTTGCTCACAATGGCAAGGCTCTCGATCCTTCTTCTTACTCTTTTGCCTCCACCTCTCCTTGCTACCAGATCCCTTGCCAGGAGCCTGACAAAAATTACAGTATTCTTGATGTTGATGAGCACACCTTCTTGTACCACTTCCATCAGGATCCCATGTTTTACTTTTTGCCTGCCTCTGTGCGCCCCCGACTCGATGCTTTTTATGATGAGGCTCGCAAGCAGCTGGCCCTTGAGAAATCGTTTTCTGATTCATTTGAGGAAGGTCAGCATCTCGATGGCACTGGCCGTAGCCCTAGTGCTAAGCGTTCTCGCCCCTCTGATCCCTCTACTCCTTCTGGTTCTAACGACACCATTGTGTAATTTTCTTCTGTACTTCTAATCTTGAATGATCATCTTTGGTTTCCCTCTCTCCCGTCTTCCCTAACACCCTGTCTGGCCTGTTAGGGAGCAGGTCAGTTCAGGAAGTTAGGGCTTTTTCTTTGCATGGGGTCCCTACGGCCCGGGTAGGGACTTTGTGCAGCTTGTCTTTTGCAGGTTCTCGAGAGCATCTCTCATCACTACCCACGCTAGTGGGTCCCTGACGGAGCCTTGCAAGCTCCTTTAGGGGCCTCTGCGGTTCTGTCATACCCAGTCTTGCTGGCGTGGGCGTGTCTTTTACTTGCTCTCTCTCTCTCTCTCAGTTGCCACGGAAGTAATATGAGCAGTCGATCGCATCATTTGGCATTTCGTAATCCATCCCGCGACTGCGAACACTGCACGTGCACGGCACTGCAGCAACTCAGGGATCACGCTTATCGCCCGCACTGCCTGGCTGTTGTAGCGCACTGCTGTGACGCGCTTGGTCGAACGCTTTCGCTCGCTCGCTTTTGTGATACCGGACTTCAGAAGAAACAAGCTCACACCCGACCTCAGGCTCAAGCTCAAGCTGGAGCTCAAGCTGGAGCTCAAGCTCAAGCTGGAGCTCAAGCTCAAGCTCAAGCTCAAGCTCAAGCTCAAGCTCAAGCTCAAGCTCAAGCTGGTGCTAGCCTAGTAGCGCTAGATCTAGAGCTCAATTGCAAGGTCATGCGGCCGGCCGGCTTCGACGTCGACTAAGATCCGTGCTTCTCGGGCTCTTTGTGAGATATGAAGTGACCCTCTCTAGCCTCCCTCTGCTGCGCCTGTGATGTCTAGATTACCTTACTAGTCCTGAAATATTCGCCAACGGCTCAATTTGTATATACCCCTTCATATGCCGCCTCGTCAAATCCGTTTCCCTGAGGCCACGACCGGGATTGCCCGCCGGAACGAGTTGGAGACACCCGGGAGCGGCCTTCTCTACGCGCTCGAGCTAGCGGCGAGCCCGTAGCTTGCCCGGCTGCCGAGAACGGGGACATACATCGTGCATATGCAAGTCCATGCATGTCGCCGGAGCGCGCCGAAGGGCACCCGAAAATGCTCGCGCATGCGTTTTTCAACTCCCGACCGCGCGCGAGGCCTTAACTCTCGCTGGCTTTCGAATTCGGGCCGCGTTCGAACCGCGGATCCAAAACAAGCGAGTCCCTGCGGAGCAGGAGTGGCCTTGGGTCTTGGGGCTTCAAGGCGTGAGGGTGGCAGCTCTTTGTTTTTAAACGGGGGCCCGCAACCGCGCGCGGTTACGGGCCGGGGGAGGGGGGAGGAGAAACAGGGGGGTCCACTCGGCAAGGGTACACACTCAAGTGAGAGGGTACAGAATTGTGCTGCATGCGCAAGGGTACAGATATCGATGCGGGGTCCAATCGGCCGCAGTTGTACCGAGCACAGGCCCCGAGGGGCCCATTGCAATTGGTCGTTTCAGCTGAATGAAAACGACTTAAGGCGCTTTTTGGAGGTGGTTAATAATAAGCTATGAATCATTTGAATGTAATTCACAGTAATAAGGCTCTGTCTAAATTGGTTATTTTAATTATCTTTCAATCAACGCATCAAATACTTTTAAATCCCACATTGTGGCACACTACGACCCTGTCTCATACAAATTTGCTGGCCGGCAACGTGGCGCTCCGTTAATTTGGAAGCTATTTCCTAGCGAATGGGGTGCGGTCTCTTGAAATTAATAATATTCAAATTTCGACTTGGATGACCAATGTGATTTGCGCTTTCAGTTTTTTTCCGGGAAAATGCTTTTCGACGCTTCTCGACGTGCTGTTAGTGCTTGTTAGAGGTGTCACATTTGAAAAGTAGCGCCGCCATCGTGCTCCCTAGGGTCGAAAATGGGTACCTAGGTCTAAAAATTTTGTCTATAAAATCAATTTGAAGTTCGGGACAAGATAGGCACAGACCTAAGGGCCTCTCCTTTCCCCAAGGCCGAAAACCCGCCGGGGGTATACGTACCAGAAGCCCGCAAAACTCGTAAAGCGCCTCCCGCAGCTGCAGTGCACAGCAGACACAGCCGCCGCACAGCAGAGGCATCCTTCGGAAGTCCCCTCGCCTTTCGGGGCCGGGCGCCGGTGGAGAGAGCGCCTTCAGGTGAATTCGTCGAGCTCTGTGCCCGCGGCTGACATCGCACCCGCGCGCACCGCGGCGCGCTGCATCGATGTTTCGACGCTCGTCCCTCCCGCTCCGCTGCCGTTCGACCGCGCAGATCGTGAACACTCCCATCGCGCGCCTCCGGCTCGCTGGCCGGCTTGGATAGACGATCAGCTCCTTAAAGCCGAAGCGGATGTACGCTATTGCTTGGAACGCTCTGCGCTGGCCGCCCTGACCGCGCTGGCTGCAGCGCCACGGTGGGACGTTCCGATTCAGGTGAACTGGCCATGGCGCTATCGTCAGCCTATCGATTCCTTTGGACGGCAAGTGCTCACTTGAAGACTGTCTTCTTCACATCGTGCATGGTGCGCTCGCCCCGCCCAGCAGGTTCACTTGAAGTCTCACGGGTTCCTTCGCACATGTACAGACTCCGGATTCGAGGCATTGCACTCGCTTCGCGTGAATCCGACCGGCTCCTGTTCTACTCTCAACCAGAAGTACTGCGAGCCCTGCCTGGAGACTCTCGACTAGGTCGCCTGGGACGGGGCTCATCCGACGGGCCTCGCTCTTTGGGCCATGACCAGGTGAGCCGGCGGCGCGGCCGGGCGGCTCTCACCATTATCTCTGAGATATCAGCCCGCAGATGCCCTCCGTAGCGCGCACTCGCAGCCCGCAGGGCGCCCAAGCGGATCGACAGCTCGGGGGTCGTCCGGCGGGCCTCGCTCTTCGGGCCTGGTGAGCTGGCTGCGCGGCCGGGCGGCTCTCGCAACGGTCTCTGAGATGTGCACCCGCAGATGCCCTCCGTGGCGCGCGCTCGCAGCCCGCAGGGCGCCCAAGCGGATCGACAGCTCGGGGGTCGTCTGGCGGGCCTCGCTCTTCGGGCCTGGTGAGCTGGCTGCGCGGCCGGCCGGCTCTCGCAACGGACTCTGAGATATGCACCCGCAGATGCCCTCCGTGGCGCGCGCTCGCAGCCCGCAGGGCGCCCAAGCGGATCGACAGCTCGGGGGTCGTCCGGCGGGCCTCGCTCTTCGGGCCTGGTGAGCTGGCTGCGCGGCCGGGCGGCTCTCGCAACGGACTCTGAGATATGCACCCGCAGATGCCCTCCGTGGCGCGCGCTCGCAGCCCGCAGGGCGCCCAAGCGGATCGACAGCTCGGGGGTCGTCCGGCGTGCCTCGCTCTTCGGGCCTGGTGAGCTGGCTGCGCGGCCGGGCGGCTCTCGCAACGGACTCTGAGATATGCACCCGCAGATGCCCTCCGTGGCGCGCGCTCGCAGCCCGCAGGGCGCTCAAGCGCATCGAGAGCGCGGGGCTTGTGCAGGATCTGATTGCATTCCCGTCGACAGCGCGAATTTAGGCTTCTCCCCCTTTTAGATTTGAACAGTATATCTCCCCCTTTTCTGTAAATTTCTCGCTCGTCGATTCGAAATGATACGTATACTCTTGCTTTTTCATTTCCATCAACTTGTTCCTGATGCAACATCCCCCCGGGTCCACACCCACCCCTCACGAGCCCCACCCCTACTCCTCGAGCAAATCTGTATTGAAGGCCCCACATGCTAGGTCAGGGCGTAGGGACTTTGAGAACCTGGATA